>SDWI01000657.1:0-14110 GCA_009193005.1 Lamellibrachia luymesi | reverse complement strand
AAGTGACAGCTTCATGATATACATTCATCAAATTGTTTGCTAAGATTAGTATATAATATATCAATGATTTTCAATACTTCCACATATGAAAAACATTAAGAAAAAGGGCCAACACTCACCTGTAGTGCAGTTATTTCTTAAACATTTAGTTTCAAGCAACGCGCTATTTTTTATTTTTCCACCACAAACGCTGGCAAGAGTTCAGAGGTCAGCAATTCTCCGTAGCCAATCACGACCACGCGAGGCGCTGCTTGCCAGGACCAATTATGGGAAAAAAAATTTCGCGCCCGGGAAAGACGCGCTTGGCGTGCCGCTGTTTCGACGCATCGCTGCCAAGGCGCCGATAATTGCGCATTGGTAAACGTTAACCAATGCAGATAATTGTGAATTCGCCTGACTAGAACCAGTCTGCATCAATGCAAAAATAAAAAAAATGCCATTATGATTAGAGCAATGACAATACAATGAATGTACTGAATAGAACAGGCGCAATGTTATTCAATAGACTGCAATGCAATGTCGTGTACATTCCAATCAAACATATATACATATAGGACATATTTCGCGGCATTTTAATCAAGTGACAGGTTTTGTTATTTTAGTATGATACCTCCTGAAAAATATCACGCAAAGTTAACTTAATTTTTATCTCTCCCTCCGACATAGAAACACTCTACTCGTGGGTGTCCACTATCTACAGCATATACTAAAATAAAGGCATAAGTGTTTCAAATGCAAACAAAACACCTATTATGTTCAGCGCAAAATGAAGACTACTAGCGACCATTTTCGAAATTAAAAATAACGTTTGTGATATGGCAATTTCGGGCTTATTGCACAAAGACACGCACACTTTTCCCGGGCAGTAAGCATCGTATAAATAATACAATAACACAAATATCGACTCCACTTTCAGTTTCGTATATTTTAATAACAATTTATATATCAACGGGCTTAAGAGCAAAGCATACAAATCAGTCTCTTTAACATTATGAACGGTCATGAAGATGTTGATAGAAATGTGTTCTTCAAACGTAAAGAGGACGGTAGAACTGGACGGCACAAACATTTGTAAAAGAGCGGTGTAGACGGCGTACGAGAACGTCATTCATTTGGAGTTTGTGGCCCTGGACCTCCCATCTCCCATTTGTTGATGGGACCAATCTCCTACATTTGGAGTTTGTGGCCATGAGCTTCCCATCTACAACTTGTTGATGGGACCTACATCCCACACTTGGTATTGTCGCGCTTTACCCTGTGAGTAGAAAAGTCAACGGTGTATAGCAAATGGTCGATGAAACATAATGTTCAACCACTTTCAATGGATTCACGAGAATCTTAGTGAAACGTATTTTGAAAACGTTCCTATAATTAAACAATGGAATCTGTTGTATGATTAATGGATTTCCCTTGTCTCTTTATCTTAATGAAACGAGGCACAGCAGACGTTTTACATAATTTAATGGATTTAAAAAATATGCATATTTGTCATATGAAGCAGTAGAATATGCACACACTCATGCACACACTCACGCACACACGCACGCACGCACGCATACATACATACATACAGCCATACGTGTACAGGGGCCAAGTGAATACTTGTGACACAACATCTGCAACTAGGGACCCAATTAATAAGCCCTTAAAAACGAAGTTTGTGAAGATATTTACCCTAATTTGCATGATTTGGTATTATTGACATTATGGATCATGCTTGCATGCTTTAGAAAACATAATAAGTATATACATGTTACACGCGTACAGTGTCACGCAGCATAGTGTGTCACACGCCCACGCCCGCCCATTAGTGGAGCGCCTTACAGCATTTGGTGTGTGGGACCATTTCCACAACACAGGATCTTTCACGGTTCTCAATGTACTGTACTCAGAGGGGAGAATTGTCGAGCCCTATAAGCCCTTGTAATCTCCCACCCGATTACTGACAAACCCTATACTTTGTAAGTACGGAACAATAACTGTTGGAACTCGTTTTGTTTGTATACTATGGTACACTCCGTAGGTCATTTTGTGGTGTGCCTTCATCAAGCATGTTCAATTTAAATTTATCATACTTTTCAACATCTAATGAAAATATTTATTCAGTAGAATGCTGTAAGTTTTGTTTCATGTTGTGATGCAGTAAACTTGACCACAATATATAGATATAGATATTGAATTATGCAAATTCAAAGTGTTGTATTATGCGCATGCGCCGGAAGTTGTAAATGAAAGATGGCGCCTACGTACAACGTCGGCGGTTTAACTGTCATCAAGATATACCAAGGGATTTAACTAATACACCACATATAAGTGGCAAAGCTATATTATATTACCAACAGTATTATCGGAGAGTTGTATTATCTGGTATGTGCATTTATTATATACGCCTCTAATCGTTCCCTCACCGGCACTTAATGGAGCAAATGCATAAATGATATTATGCAGTAGGCAACTCGTTTAGCTCTAAATTATCATAATTTTTGTTTCATGTTGTGATGCAGTAAACTTGACCACAATATATAGATTATAGATATTGAATTATGCAAATTCAAAGTGTTGTATTATGCGCATGCGCCGGAAGTTGTAAATGAAAGATGGCGCCTACGTACAACGTCGGCGGTTTAACTGTCATCAAGATATACCAAGGGATTTAACTAATACAACACATTCTAAGTGGCAAAGCTATATTATATTACCAACAGTATTATCGAAGAGTTGTATTATCTGGTATGTGCATTTATTATCTACGTCTCTAATCGTTCCCTCACCGGCACTTAATGGAGCAAATGCACACAACAGTTAGTTATCCAATAGTCACTTCTATTTCGATAATTGAGTCAGGATTTGTTACACCAATTGTAGTTTAGAGATAGAGATCACCAGCTATGTGAGTCCACGACAGGTTGTTTTCAGTTGCCCTGTGTGGATTATTTGACATCCCCTGGCATAGACACAAGGAAGAAGGGACCAACAGTTTTTAACCTCCGAAAGACAACGCCAATGTGGGATAAACGAAGTTGCCCAAGTTTCGAAACGGCGTCATGTGGTTGTGAACCCAGGTCCCCGCGCCGTGCGTCCGACATACTACCACACAACCATCGCGCCCCAGTTTGTTGAAAGGCCTGGAAAGTGCTTCGTCTCATGTCGTTGTAGAATAAATCATGTATCAATTCACCAACGTAGGGCCTACTCTAGCTTGTTAAACTACGTACATGTGATACATTCTACCTAATATCGACCAGAATCAGGGCTAAGCCATCAGCTGCCATGCACCAGTACTCCCCAGATTGACAACAATTCAGTCACATATTGTAAGCGGCTAATAAGTCATGAGCAGTATCGGAAGAAGATAAATATTAATTGGTGCTATAAATATTGATATGCAACATTAAATTAATCACAACTCCATATAAAATGTCCAATCGTTTGTAGGTGCAGAGAGGTTCGTAACCAGAGGCATACCCTAAATATGTTTGATAATCAATACTTTATCAAAGATGTGTACTCCATGGCATAGGTATTCGTTATATACAATACCAAGTAACGTGTATACACAAACCTACCTTTTATGTAGCAAAGAGAATCAAAGCCGAAATTGTATTGAAATCAGTGAACTTCTTCTTCGAAAGTATTCTGCATTCTGTCAGGTCACCAAGTAGCTGTACATATGATGCATCCTTTATTATATTTGTCTATTTCTTGGAACATTTCTTCGCATATTTTGTTCGACTGGCTGTCAACATAACGCAACGCACCTGTAAAAATTTAGCTGCGATCAAGTTTTACAGGAACACCACCGCTAGATACATAGACTGTGTGCTGAAACGCTATGTTTTGAAACACAACGGAATGCCATCTCGTATACTCCCTCCACATTATTCGAATTGGTCATGTTACGCTTCTCAATCATGGTAGGCACTACCATTACAACAATTAGCATAAGTAGAAGCACCAGCTACGCGAGGTTTGTTACATAAGACATGCCACAGTCAACAACTTCCTGCTGGCAGGTAGGCATGATTAAAAACTTGAGAGACGTGGCAGGTCATTTGATGATATATGTTCACGGGTAATCGAAACAGTGCATTGTCTGTGCAACGAACGATGGCAGGCACTGTCCATGCACGCCGACGATGTTACTTTGTTTGTATCGGATAATCTTTACTAGGAAGCGCAGGTTGTTCTGTTGCGGTTGCATAATCAATCAACTGGTTTACAACAATAAATAAAAAGAAAACTCAAGTATTGAGGATAAACAGCAAGTGCAAAAACATAATAGTGTCAGATAAAACAAATGACAGTACAATCCCAAATACATTCTGCTGAAAGTGACATGGTGAAGGCAAACAATTGGACAATGTAGACTATCTTTGCCATGGCAGGACAACGAATGTGGAACGACCTGCCTAAATATGTTCGCTCCACAGTAACCGAGAACACTTTTTTATAATAATATAGATACTCCCGGGGAATATCGACTTTTGCAATGTACTTTATTATTTCACCTATTAACTGTAGTCTTATTGACCATTTAAAACACCAAGTTTCCACTCACTTTTAATAATATTTACTTGGTGTGAATCGCTGCGTTGATTTGTAATGATTTACTCAAAAAGAGCTATCGAATTGGCATGAGTATTGTTATCACAACGATATTTACGCGTTTTTATTCCAATCATAATGACACACATTATTTCAGATTAAGACAGTGTATTATGCAGTAGGCAACTCGTTTAGCTCTAAATTATCATAATTATGCTGCGATACGTGTATAAATGTATACTGATATCATCACAACAATTTTTAATATTATGAGTGTATATTATCACTTACATTTTCAACTTTCCATATAATAACCTTATGATGCTTTTTATTGTGTATTACAGGGTTGGCCCTGTGCAACAATCGACAGCAAGGCTGTTGGGCTTAGTTCCAAGCTGCAACCACCGTTAACCACTTATTTGACGACTTTCGGGATCTGGCTCGTCGAGCTGTCGATGTCAAACCAGCAAGGAACTGTTGTTTTTTATAACTTTTACAGACTTATATTTTATGTGTAAACCACGAATCAATACAGCCATGCAACGAATATATTAATTAGTATATCGGTATGCATCCTGGGGGGTCTTTGTCAAAACAAAGGTCATTTAGGGTAGGTGTACATGTCAGTGTTACGCAGCGTGACAAGGGGGTGGGGAGTCCACAACTTGCGTGACGTACTTTATGGATGGCCCCTAACTTCGTTGATGAGGTCTATAACATAACTTTGACGCAATGAAAAAATCTGACATTACCACCTAAATTGAAATAGTAAACGTGATTCACAATGTAATTTGTTCAATAACTGGTCCTTGTATTTGGCTGCTGGACATACATTTGTATAATAGTTGTCCCCATAATTATTGCAGAACATTGCATTGTCTCGTCTCATTTACCGAATTACATGCGTGTAAAAAAATATTAATCGTATCCGTGCGAGTTCGCTGGATGTTAGTTATCAAGTGAAAATGTTTACACTGCGCTTACACTGTAACCTGTTTTGATATTCCAGGCCTGTGATCCGGATATACATCCAAACATGCACGTGTTGTTGCGCATAGCATGCACCCTGCCTGTCACATCCGCCGAGAAGGAACGCGCAAACAATGTGTTGAAACTGCTGAAAACATCTTCGTACAGCGATGTCAACAGAAAGACACGCTGGCCTGACACTAATGAAAATCCACCACAGCAGGCCTGTTGTTTACGACCATGTCGTCAGAAAATTCGCTGAACTTCACCCCAGAAGAATGCCAATGGCAAACCCTCAAATTGATGCCTGAACTCTAATATAATAGTTGTGTAGCGACTAGCGACCAACGACGCGTAATCTGTAATTGCTACGTACCTGTCGTTTATTTTATTTACAAGTGTGAATAAAAAAGAGGGATATTGGAATGGTCTGTTATTACTTTAGGTCAGCAATAGTTTACCGTAGTTTTGTTTTTATTATAAAATAAACTTGTTGTTGAACATAAACCATATCAAATGATGACATACCAGAATAAATATTACTAAGTGGAGAACATCTGAAAAGCCAGACCCGGGCCCCAACCGCTACGTTGGGCATTATGCGGCTTGCATAAATCTCTATACAGTGACTCATTACACTTTCAATATTTTATGAACCCTCACAGTCGAACCCCCCTTCCAAAATCCTAGATCCGCCCCAACATTACATGACCTCGTGCGCGCGCAGATTTAGGAAAACATCGCCATCTAGTCACGGTAAACGTACTCATAATCAATTATTTGAAGCATATTTCTTCAGGTTGTTGACGCCGATGCGCAGATGATATGTCAGTTTTAAATCTTAAGTTAAATAATTCCGATTCCAGATGGGTTCGGAAGTGTGTAGGTTTTCGAGCCGGTGGAACTCCGCCCCTACGTAGTACTGGGGCAGTTAACTCTTCCCAGCAATCCCCAACAATACTGAAAATAAACTACATATATACCAGTGGTGCCACCTACCGAATAGTGTGTTGACCGCACAGCGCCATCAAACGGAATAGTGTGTTATAGCGCGGTGTTTACAATTATTGATGGCCCGGGCAACGAGAACGCGTCGTGACTGGGAACCGTCGGTAGTTAACGTCAATACTAACTCGTTGCATGTGTTTGATATCCGAATGACATTAGCCCAGCAGACGACGGCTCTGTTTATTGCTGTCCCAACTCCAAACAGGTCAGTGCTTGACTGTATATCATGTCAGTTGTGTCACTGTCAGACAGAGGCTGACTGTCAGAGACAGAGCCAGAGGCTTGAGNTTAACGTCAATACTAACTCGTTGCATGTGTTTGATATCCGAATGACATTAGCCCAGCAGACGACGGCTCTGTTTATTGCTGTCCCAACTCCAAACAGGTCAGTGCTTGACTGTATATCATGTCAGTAGTGTCACTGTCAGACAGAGACAGAGGCTGACTGTCAGAGTCAGAGCCAGAGGCTTGAGCCGAGGCTAGTAGTAGAGACACATATCTGTACCGGGGCGGACGACGCGGGACACACCACATAGACATAAATAGAACACCCGTTAGTAAAACAAGACCGCTGAGCTCTTCTCAGTTGACACATGATAAAGTGATGCCGGCATGGACCAGTGACATTCATGCTGCTGCACGGCAAGAACCCACTGGAGGCCCAGTGTTTATACTGTACAGCACCCAGTCTTCATCATATATCTATAGATATACAGTACAAATAAGAGATTATTACTATATAGCTATATATACCTAATACCTTATTACGTGCAAAATCTATCCATGCACCTTGTATATCAAATACCATAGCATATTAACTATAACAGTAGCACCACTAAACATGATCGAAACTGAACTTTCTGAAGTGCTCTATACATGTATTAGCTAATGACTGCAAGAGGTCAAAATCTCATTAAGCCCTGTTGGACATTCTTCTCTAAGGTCCCAAAAATATTCTTTTCCCATCTTCCAACACATTCCCCAGCTGCTCCATCACAGCTATTTCCACCTGCAGATCAAGATCTCTCGAATGTTATCTGGCCAACTTGCCCAAGGACACGCCTCATGTAAAGAAATGTGCTCTCTCATTTAAGCTGTCAATTGTTTTAGTAGGCAACCTTTCACATGGTTTGTCAAACAAATGCATAGAATGCAATGAATGTTGCAATGTGTACAGAATGAGTTACATGATAGTGGTTCATACAACGAAGAAAAGGCAAACGACGACCAAAAAGGGGAGAGCCTCATTAAATGCAGATGACTTAATAAAGAAAAAAAATCTTATTAATGAGCTGACATCTAGTAGAGTTTTATAAAAGAGTTACAAATATGCATACATGCACGCACACATTATTTATAAAACTGAATCCTACCCCTATAACATTTTATGTTGCACCCAATCAATGTGACTACTGGGAAACACTTAATGTACGCTCCCCCAAGAAAAACAAACGTATCTGTAATATATTGATATTTCAGAACATTTTCGAAACTGTTACATTCATTCACATATACACTAACACAGCACAAACATTTGCGACATAAATTACCTGAAAATAACGAGATGTTAGATCCTGTCTTCTGTCGATTCGTACAGCTGTAAGCCACACAGGAAATAACCATATTCGTTGTCCCACAACTTTCTCCAGCAAGCCTCCAAAATGTTTGTCTTTGAGAGTTTAACACTAATGCACAATGCTCACTCCAGTATGAACAACCCAACTGCCCACACTTATAACACAACTGCTGGGACCACCCTCACCCAAATTGTTAATCAGTCTGGTGGCCATGCCCCATTAAGCACAAATGACAATGACAAATCTTCAAGTTAATTGGTTCCTGGTGTCATCGCCACTGGCTACTAGCCGGATAAGTTTATACTTCTCTGGTAGCTATCTCAACTTCATTGCTTTTGTTTGCCTTAGTTTGTACATGATGATGGTGAGGAGGAAATAAATTAACTTACTTACTCACTTACTTACTTACATATGTTAGACAACTATTTGTAACATGTTATGTTCACACTGTAAACAGTACTACCCTATGTGTCATGCAGTGGATGCAACTGTTTCTGCCGTGCAATGAAATGCAGGCCAGTGGTCCACGCCCGCTTCACTGCAGTGAGCTGGCTTATCGCTCTTGTGTATTGGGGGATGATTAATGATGTAACTCTATGGACACACCCCACTTAATTGTCGGTATGGGTGTGCGCCACTATGCACTCTAGCATCGCCCATCTAAATTTACACATTTAATCGACAGAGGTTCCCTATCTAGCCATGTGCTGTGTTTTGGTGCACGTCGCAAGTGTATGCGTGTGGGCGCATTCGTGGGCGAATTGGTGTGTTCACGTGCGTGTGTGTTGTTGTTGATGTATGTATCATATAGGTACATAATAGAAGTACAAATATTTGCGCATTTGCAATCATTCACCACGGCTCGATTTTAATATAGACCTNCGGCCAGTGGTCCACGCCCGCTTCACTGCAGTGAGCTAGCTTATCGCTCTTGTGTATAGGGGGATGATTAATGACGTAACTCTATGGACATACCCCACTTAATTGTCGGTATGGGTGTGCGCCACTATGCACTCTAGCATCGCCCGTCTAAATTTACACATTTAATCGACAGAGGTTCCCTATCTAGCCGTGTGCTGTGTTTTGGTGCACGTCGCAAGTGTATGGGTGTGGGTGCGTTCGTGCGCGAGTTGGTGTGTTCACGTGCGTGTGTGTTGTTGTTGATGTATGTATCATATAGGTACATAATAGAAGTACAAACATTTGCGCATTTGCAATCATTCACCACGGCTCGATTTTAATATAGACCTAAATGCCAAAATAGATATAGGGCCTACCAATGTTAACGAAGCAGAAACTTTGCTGAGTTAAGGTTGCACAATATTAAAGTAGTTGACAGACATCAATCATTGTCCAGTGCTCACTGTTCTAATTAGTACTAGTGTTTAATTATTTAACTGCTGTAGCATATTGTAATGAATGTCCTGAATATAGGACATGTGTGGGCACACCAACATAATTATGGCAGATTCCTTCTTCACTGCCATATATGCAGTTACGCAGGTGCAATGTATAGATTTATATTCTTCACTTAGGGTCAGTTTGCATGTTTAGATTTGGAGATATTTTAATCAGTATTTAAGAAAAATAAGCTTAATAGCAACAATTGTAATTAAGATTTAAATTTTATTATAATAATCATAATAATAACACGTTTGCTTTAAATACATGAAATTAGCACGTGGATTTCACCATAGATTTAATCTGTATGTGATGCTGCATGCAAACACCATGTTTTAAGTTCAACGACAGTAACTTAATCATTTAAAATTCTTGCGTTGTAGCAACATTTTATCATTCATGTCTCTTAAGCTTGTCTTTCTATTCTCCCAGGGCGATATTTGCCTGCTATACCAGACAGTAGCCATGAAAAAGAAGGGTGGGAAAATGGCGGCAAAGCAAAAAGTTGCCCGACCGCCCATAGAGGAGCCGTCTGAGTCGGAGCCAGAGCTGTCAGAGCAAGAGCTGCAGATGCAGCTCGATCTTGACGATGAGCTTCAGAACAATTTTGTCGATGAACAACATTTCCAAATAGGAGATATGCCTGAGCCTGAGTCTGATAATATACGCCACTCCAAGTCCTTGCCTGCACCCCGCAGGCCTCTTCCCCCACCCCCGCCACCCTCAAGGTTTCAGCAGAAGCAGGTGACAAAAAGGGAGAGGCCTGTGGTTGGGTTGAAGGCTATCACGGAACAAGATCTGATGCAGGGGGCAGCCAAACTCAGAACCGTGAAGCGCAACTTTAATCCAGGTTGGTTACATGTAATGTTATGTCAATCCTGTGTCTGTGGCAATGCACATTCGTGGTCACATGCACCCACGATGCATCTCTGCCCTGGTGGCAATGCGATCGAAACTACTTTGTTTTTTGTCAACATGCTCAAGGGTATTTTGTATTGACTTTAGTATCTGCATTTTATGTAGTTTAACTCAATATGCATGTTATGGTCTACTTGCAGTAATTTATTTATAAATAAACATTAGAGCATGGACAAACTGAGTGCCTACTTTTGCAACAAGTAATTTTGTTGTCTCATCAAACTCAAATTGCCATGCAGAATTATAGATATTTTCAGTACTACTGATTCATTTACTTAATGAGAGTAAAGGTATTTGTTTTATACAGCACAGTGTCCAGGACATTGAATGTGCTTCATACTCCACCCTGTGGCAGACGTGTTCCTTCCTCTGACCATGTTGTCCTGACCATGTTCCTCTGATTATGTTCCTCTGTCCATGNAGGTACATAATAGAAGTACAAATATTTGCGCATTTGCAATCATTCACCACGGCTCGATTTTAATATAGACCTAAATGCCAAAATAGATATAGGGCCTACCAATGTTAACGAAGCAGAAACTTTGCTGAGTTAAGGTTGCACAATATTAAAGTAGTTGACAGACATCAATCATTGTCCAGTGCTCACTGTTCTAATTAGTACTAGTGTTTAATTATTTAACTGCTGTAGCATATTGTAATGAATGTCCTGAATATAGGACATGTGTGGGCACACCAACATAATTATGGCAGATTCCTTCTTCACTGCCATATATGCAGTTACGCAGGTGCAATGTATAGATTTATATTCTTCACTTAGGGTCAGTTTGCATGTTTAGATTTGGAGATATTTTAATCAGTATTTAAGAAAAATAAGCTTAATAGCAACAATTGTAATTAAGATTTAAATTTTATTATAATAATCATAATAATAACACGTTTGCTTTAAATACATGAAATTAGCACGTGGATTTCACCATAGATTTAATCTGTATGTGATGCTGCATGCAAACACCATGTTTTAAGTTCAACGACAGTAACTTAATCATTTAAAATTCTTGCGTTGTAGCAACATTTTATCATTCATGTCTCTTAAGCTTGTCTTTCTATTCTCCCAGGGCGATATTTGCCTGCTATACCAGACAGTAGCCATGAAAAAGAAGGGTGGGAAAATGGCGGCAAAGCAAAAAGTTGCCCGACCGCCCATAGAGGAGCCGTCTGAGTCGGAGCCAGAGCTGTCAGAGCAAGAGCTGCAGATGCAGCTCGATCTTGACGATGAGCTTCAGAACAATTTTGTCGATGAACAACATTTCCAAATAGGAGATATGCCTGAGCCTGAGTCTGATAATATACGCCACTCCAAGTCCTTGCCTGCACCCCGCAGGCCTCTTCCCCCACCCCCGCCACCCTCAAAGTTTCAGCAGAAGCAGGTGACAAAAAGGGAGAGGCCTGTGGTTGGGTTGAAGGCTATCACGGAACAAGATCTGATGCAGGGGGCAGCCAAACTCAGAGCCGTGAAGCGCAACTTTAATCCAGGTTGGTTACATGTAATGTTATGTCGGTCTTGTGTCTGTGGCAATGCACATTTGTGGTCACATGCACCCACGATGCATCTTTATGACAGACCAGAGAAAATAGCCCTGGTGGCAATGCGATCGAAACTACTTTGTTTTTTGTCAACACGCTCCAGGGTATTTTGTATTGTCTTTAGTATCTGCATTTTATGTAGATTAACTCAATATGCATGTTATGGTCTACTTGCAGTAATTTATTTATAAATAAACACTTGAGCATGGGCAAACTGAGTGCCTACTTTTGCAACAAGTAATTTCCTTGTCTAATCAAACACAAATTGCCATGCAGAATTATGTTGCATTTATTATAGATATTTTCAGTACTACTGATTCATTTACTTAATGACAGTAAAGGTATTTGTTTTATACAGCACAGTGTCCAGGACCTTGAATGTGCTTCATACTCCACCCTGTGGCAGACGTGTTCCTTCCTCTGACCATGGTCCTCTGTCCATGTTGTCCTGACCATGTTCCTCTGATTATGTTCGTCTGTCCATGTTCTTCTGATCACATTCCTCTGTCCATGTTCCTCTGTCCATGTTCCTCTGTCCATGTTCCTCTGACCATGTTCCTCTGATCATGTTCCTCTGTCTGTGTTTCTCTGATCATGTTCCTCTGACCATGTTCCTCTGTCCATGATGGTTGCAGGACTGACTAGTGTTCCTGGTCATTCCGGCTTTTTTTATCTCTTTATCTGCCTTCTTTATCTCAAATATTCTACTGCCTTTTTGGCAGCCACTGGATAGGTGCACCTGTGTGGGTTTCATAATGTACGTCTGTCCACGTATCTTGCAGTGAAGGTTGGCCGCAAGGAACTGTTTGATGACAACTCTCCAGCGCCCGGCCATGACTTCTTCCCACTCATTGATGCACAGGTCAGTGAAATAGATACATTTTTTATTAACAATATATTAATAACAATGAGCAAGATTGAATAATATTAAGCAAATTTGAGTAAGTTTGCCATCCTAAAGCTTCACGCATCAAGTGGACAAAGAAGCCATTGACATATCAAGAGTCTAACACTTATTCATGTTTACGTATATTTACTTAATATTTGTGCTATACAAGAAGATTGAGCTACTGTGAACTTTGTCCAAATAAAGGTAGGAAAATTATAATAGATAATAAAATAATTTACTTACAATTTTATCATTAATTAATTCTGTAAAGCACCTTGATATTTTAAGAATATTGCAATTGATAATTTTTTTTTAAATTATTTATTATTTTCCTACCTTTATTTGGACAAAGTGCACACTAGCTTATATATATATATATATATATATATATATATATATATATATATATATATATTAATAGTAATTAAATTGATGTGGCATAAGAAATGTGGATGGAAATATTTTAATTAGGGGAAAAAAAATCAACATAAACTTCTGAAGTCGTAATAATAGTATCCTACGTTGTAGTAGATGATATCTGACCACTTGTATATTCCAGAAAGTTCTTGGTAAAGTGTTGTCTTCTGGGGATGTCATCTCTCTTGACCTCAGTGGAGTGGACCAGCTGACCGATCTCTTCTTCAAGTTCCTCATAGACTCTAAATTGACGTTCCCAGCACTGACCAAAGTGAACTGTGGTGGTATGTAGAGGGTTAATGGTTTATTTCTGCAGGAAGCTGTGCTGTGGTTGATTATGATTGTAATAGTTGTTTTTGTTGTAGCATATTGTGGTTTATGTGTAATTGATGCTGTAAGTGTAATTGATGGTTTAAATGTAATTGATAATGTAAGTGTACTTGGTAGTAGATGTTGTAATTGATGATATAAGTGTAATGAAGTGTAAGTGCAATTGTGGTTAGAGTGTAAAAGTGTAACAGTGCTTGTAACAGTGGCAGAGATTTTAAATTATGATTGTGGTTGTATTGGTGATTGTGTTTGTGTTGTGACTTGTTGTAGTAGTGACTGTGGTTGTAATAGTGATTGTGTTTCTATACATGGTTGTGGTTGTAACAGTGATTATGGTCGTGACATTATTGGTTGTGGGTGTGATTGGAATAGTGATTTTAGTAGTGACAAATGTAATTTATAGGGTGTAATGGTTATTGTTGTAATGGTAGCTGTAATAAGAAGTATTGGTCTGGTTGTGGTGGCAGTGGTTATAGTGGGC
Source organism: Lamellibrachia luymesi (assembly GCA_009193005.1). Taxonomy (NCBI): domain Eukaryota; kingdom Metazoa; phylum Annelida; class Polychaeta; order Sabellida; family Siboglinidae; genus Lamellibrachia; species Lamellibrachia luymesi. Next base: position 30 of record SDWI01000657.1, on the reverse strand, counting down.
CCAGCCTAAATTAACCATATTAGAATAATT
>SDWI01000656.1:284336-296003 GCA_009193005.1 Lamellibrachia luymesi | reverse complement strand
CGTGCGTGCGTGCGTGCGTGCGTGCGTGCGTGCGTGTGCAGTACATGATTAAGTTAGCAGTTGTTAAAAATGTTGAATGATGATATTTGATTTATTTAAGCAATACTTATAATTATATAATTATTATGTGTGTTATATTTTGGTGAGTGAGCGCATGTTGAAGAATGTGGAGATATGCCCTAGTCGTGTGCTACTAACCATTTTGAGGGAAGTTGAATGGTAAATGCAGCCATTGGACGAAAAGTTGGATAGTTAAGCGAACTTTCTATAGTAAGTGTTATATGAGGTATATAAAGTTAAATGTTCAGGCATTAGACGATATGCAGATATTATGCCTTGGCGGCTGAAATTATCATGCTATTGAGCAAGATGTCTACACTAGTGACATAAAAGTTAACATGCTATATATTTTGACATTCACAATAGTTGCAATTGTTTAGTTGCAAATGGAAATAATCTCCGCCGGAGTGTTCATATTAAACATATTATTTGTACAGCACGGACAGGCACTTTTCCTATAACATTTAAGTAAAGTGTTACATAACGTCACGGAGCAAAATTAAAACATACCCAGACAGTGATCTTGTAACGTGAGAGTTGTAATGTAATGTATTAAAGTTCACATAACTAGGTATAATCATATTGTTGTATAATTGTAATAGTCTGACTCTAGGCCACCGGTTCTAAATTTCAGTGAAAGGCCTATATCGATCACGAGAGATTATGTGTGTATAAATAGTGTTTTTATTCTGTGTCCTGTTGGTTTTTGTCGTGTCATGGCTTTCCGTCTACGCTGGACAAAAGCAACAGTTGGCTATCTTTGATTCATGAAATTAATTCATAAAACGAAAGGAAGTTCTCCACCGGAACGTAGACTAATATGTTCGTTTGACGTTGCTGTTATGATTTACATGTCAGCAAACACATTTTCATAATTACGCAATGTTATGTATGTCATATGTTACTGATTGCTGATACTAAATTATGATATCAGAATCACAAACACGTATGCAGATACCAGTATTTTGAAACATACTTCTGATTAATAAATATTCTGAACAAATTAAATGTCGCCTCAACACACACACACACACACACACACACACACACACACACACACACACACACACACACACACACACACACACACACACACACACACACACACACTACTGTTTTCCTACTTATCTGACAAATTAAACAACGCAATTTTTTTTTAAATAGTCATAATTGAACACCACGTATATTATTGTCAGTAGCAATTTCAAATGCCAACATGATACCGGCAACTGCGCGCACTACACTGACATAGAATAATTACTTCAAAAAATATCATCACAAGCCCAGCCATAGGGGAAGACAGTGTTAGTTGAGCCACTGGGTTAGTTGAACCAGCCATATTTCCCGGGAAACAATAGCAACTCCAGTTATTTGGTAAATGATTGAACATGTTATTGAAACACTATGGACGTATATTTGGTTACATTTGTCACAACGGCCAGAACATGTGAACTAAAAATATGTTTCTTGATGTTTTTTTTAACTTTTGGTAATTGTGATTAATATCTGCTGGTGTGTAAACTATCAACGCACGCGACGAGATTTTATTATTTGTGCACTTACAGATGGTTTAGCCATGCACAGAGAAGAAGACTATTTACATCACTACGCTCATTAATGAGAAGTTAATTAAAAAACCTTAATTGTCGAAACGGGGTAGTTGAGCCACCCAAGGCCCAAGGGAGGTTTAGTTGAGCAGCGGTTTAAGAACGAAGACGGGTGTTCTTTACCCAAAAATGCATCAAGGAATTAATTTTTTCCGAGCAAATTGGGACATCGGATAGCTAATATTATATTAGCAGCTAGTTACACTGGTTGAAATTGGCCTATAAGTCTATATTAATTAAGTGCGTCGACTTATTAATTAAGCCAGTAGAATTGTCAGATACGTGTTGTGCCCACTGTGTAGATGTGCTGGCTGAATTTTTACGATTTGTTTTGTACAAGGCGTACGTAAATTATGCAAATAAAGCATTTACGCAATTTACGCTATAGCTCAACTTACCCCACACCAAGTGTTAGTTGAGCCAGCTTACCAACCCTATTTGAGTCAGCTATATATAATTATCTTTGCATGCTAGATATATTATCTTGGTGTAACCCTGTTGGATTTAGCTATTTATATATTTGTTAGGCTAGTCACTAGGGGGCGCCATGCCCAGTGTCACTCCCAGTTCAACAACCTGAGCGAGTTTTAGAAATTAGTCTGGGCAGTTCGCCCTGGGCCGGAGAAGACGACACACGTTGTTACATGCAAGCAACCTTCTCCCGGCTCAGTATATGTATATTGACAATTTATCTCTGGTGAGTCACTTTTATAATACTTATATAGTGAGGCTTCATTTATAAATTATTAGAAGAAGTTGTGAGACTTTATGTTAAGTTGAATGTTTTGGAAGCCGCCACTTTACCATTCAGGTAAGGGCGTGATGGCAATAGGTGTGTTGGGCGTGGCAGTGCTGGGTAACTTTGTATTGTCGTTATACACTGCCATTCATTTAAAGACTGTATACAAGTAATTGTTAATTACAATTACTGATATATCAAGCACTGTCTAAACGTGATAATGTATTACAGAGGTTGTAATGCCGCGTTTAGTTGTTTCATTACAGTCGCTGGGACTCAAAGTACAACCTGGTTTCACGGGTTTCGAGCAAATGTAATCACACGGCTATATATATATATATATATATATATATATATATATATATATATAGATTGGAGTGTATGAAACTAGTTATTTCGTCATGTATTCAAAGTCACATTGATGTAAATGGGTATTGACCTTTATTTATGGCCACGTTACTTTATTATGTTGTTATATTGATAGAAGGCATTACTTTTGCATTGTGATTACAACTGTTTTCCTTGTTACTTTATAATGATAATGTTACAGTAGTAGTGATGTTGGTATGCAACTCTTTGTTTCAGTTGCTATATTTCCTCTGGAAGCTTTTACTTCACACATGAAACACTGTCAATACCCAACAGTCGTTCGATGTGGTTACACTGGTATAAAATGATCTACTAGTAATCATAGTTTATGTGAGTAAAAACAATTTTGATTTATGACTATGATTGCGCCCTAGACATCAAAAAGAATGAAAAATGACTCAACTAACACTGCCTTCCCCTATACCAGCTTGTGTTACATGAGAACAAGTTCCTCGGTCTCATCGCAAGACCACTAGTTTTTCCTGCGAAACGCACAACTTTATGAGCACTTATAATTTTTTCGATAGTTCCATCTAGTTCGAGTTTATCGATTAAGTGGTCACCGTGTGGATCAGAGGTTGGAAAATCTTCGTCAAATCTCTGAACGTCTGCGATACTCAATTTAAAGTTCCAATTATTTTGAAGCAGTACATAGTTGTGCAATTTAACTTCGGTTTCATCACGTTGAAGTGACAACCATTTGGTGGTCACATCCTCACGTGGTGTATCACGGGGTTCTTCAAGTGGAGGTGACCAACAGTTGGTCAAGTCAACGTCATTGTTCAATCCCCGGTCAGCCAATACGTCACTAATCACACCAGCAGAGGCTTTCATCAGAATAATGTAGTCTTAACCACGCCCCTCCGCCATATGGCCCAGAATTAGAGATGGTAGTCGGTGGTTAAATTCTTAATGTGGCGACACAACTGTTGTATCCTGTCTTCCTATTCCTAGACTTGAGAAGACAAAGAAGTTCACCTGATAAAGTTGCGCAGCCCTTTGTAAAGTGATATGGTCACCAAATGTTCCACTGTTTCTCATCCCTGCAAGGTATTCACCGACGTCACCGCACACGATATACGATGCGAGCGGTGAACCGTCGGGGGCGAAAGGGTGAATAACGAGGTCATTAACAATATCGTATCTCAACGTTTCCGCAGAATAATAAATACCGGCGAGACGCAGCTGATCAGCCATAGCTTCAAACTGACAGTTACCGTCAGGTCGCGGATCCAGCCGAAGTGACAGTCCCTGTGACTGAAAGGTGTTCAATCAACCGTCATGAGTGATCGGAATGTGGTACTTTCGTTGGTGGTATTGTAACTGACTTGCGTTGTGGTGTATTTTCTTTGTCCGCATAATGCTTGTGACGTCATTGAAACAAACCACTTGACAATGTGTTTATTTATATATTTGTTGTTCAGTGATTGAAACCTAATTTTGTAGCGTTGTAATACAAGGTCCCGCTTTACTAAACGTCCTTTGGTGACGTAGGGAATTTTGTCCTTTAATCGCACAAGTATTTTCTCGTTCAATTTATACACATGCGGAGGGTTCTTCTGGATTCCTCTTCGAACCATGCGCCTCGTACAGTTTTTCGTGGCTTTCAATGTTGCCACCCTGTATTGATTGCGGCGTTCTTCAAATGCGTTAGCATCGGACAAGGACGGCTCAATGCTGACTGTGTTGGGAGCAACACGTTCTTGTTGGACTATGTGTGTGCTGCCTTCCTGACGACGCTCTATGCGATTACTTCGCCTTCCATGGTAAATTTGAAACGGATACCTCCACCCAAGCTCCTGCTTCGGATCTTCGTTCAAAACTACCGAGTATAATGCCAACTGCTTGGCCCAATTACCCTCCCCCGCTTTCGGAAGTTGATCATATCAAACAAAAGTTTTTTTTAGACTTCGATGCGATCGTTCGATTTTTCCTTGTGACTGAGGGTGGTAGCTGGAACTCACAATCCCTTTAACCTGAAGTTTCTCCACAAGTTTTTTTAACTTCACCAAGAAACTATGTTCCTCGGTCTTGCTGCAACACTTTAGGAGGGCCATGTTCGGTGAATATATCAAAGAATTCCCTGGCTACCACCGAGGAATCCTTGCTTGACAGTGGTCGGAGCCATATGTAGCGACTGAACACATCAGTAACCGATAGGATGTATCTGAACGTTTTACTATGATGCTGAACTGGTCACTTGCTCATGTCGATTAAATCGGCCTGGTGACGATCATGTACCGTCTTTGCTCTAATGGGGCGAAGGTTTGCTCTATTGGTGAATCGTGCTTTAAGCAACGGATACACCTCTGACATATCGAGAACACACTGACTAACTCCAGCTGTTGCCGAATGTAAACGTATATTCAGTTTCTCCGCTCCAGTCCCCTTAGTAGATGTTAGTGCCGCATTGACAAACGTTGCGAAATCTCCATCGCGTGCAACCTTCTTGCCATCAAATAGTAGGGTTTCACCATCTAACTGGAACTTATCCCTATTCCACTAGAAGCGCACTATAGCGGACCGATGTTGGCTCGTTCTCGCAGCGATAGGGATATTGATCAGATCAGACTGACAATAACATATTATGTCGTCGAACTCATGCACTGTTTGCTCCCAAATCCAGATGCTGTATCAAACCCAGTTAGCAGAATCAGCACGTGTACCGCAGCTGAAGTCACCTTCATGGCGAACACTTATAACAAAAGGTTTCTTAATAGCAATATCACCAAAGAACATTTGTCTTCTGCGGAAATTGTCCACTGCATTCGCGCCTTCCCGCGCTTTACCGCACACACGTGTTCCGGCTCCCGCGCTCCGTGTGTGGCGGAAGTGAGACCATGACCACTCCAGCTTCCCGAGCCATCCAATTGCAGCCAAATTCTTTGTGTGGGTCACGTGGCCAGCAGTCTCCTCCTTCGTTGGTTTAACGAAATCTACGAAATGTCTCATTGGACATCCAGTTTTTGTCTTGGCACTAATAGACAGCCCCAGAGTTCCACCATTTGTCAGTTCTATTGTTATCCTCTTCCAGTTATATATGACCATTGGCATTGGTGGAACGTAGCTTCCAGCAACATTTACGTAAACTACGCAAGTAGAACTTTCGCATCTTTCTTTTCCTGACTGGTCAGCGCCACAACTTGTTTTTTTCCAACAAAATTCTACTACTTTTCGCTGTCCATCTTGCACAGTAGACGGGCTTGTCTCGTCCGTGTTGTAAGCCTATATGGGGTTAGTTTCTCACCATCATAAATGCCCTCTAGTAGTTATCTGATGGATTACGTTTGCAGTACTTCTTTGTCATAATCAATGTCTCTCTGTAAAATAAAATCCAATTATAACTTGAACGTTATTGTTTTTTTTATTTTTATACAATTTCCCTCGATTGGACCACTTAGCAACTTCCTTTATTTGTATTATTCTAAGTGTTCCCTTGTCTAATATTACTTTCTGATAATTAATCAACTGTGTTGGAATATTTATACACGTCTATTGATGGCATACCCTTATGTGGGTCACTAGTCCAACTATGGCAACTGCAGTGGTCCAATCGTGGAATTGCACGTGTTAAAAATATTGCATTGTCATCACAAGCACAGGAAATCCACGTTAAATTATTATTATCGTTATTATTATCGCCACATACGTTGGGCTCCTATACTCTTGATGGACACACATTTTCACCTGCCACCAAGGGGTGCTGTACTGACAACTGGACACGGCCTGATTATTATGTCGGGGCATACTTTCGGTGATAAATATTAAAAAGTATTAAATATTAAAACAGTACCGCTATTTCTTCGAGACTTACCGTGTCATCCGAAATGCAGCTGATGAATGACATAATCGCTAGAGGATGCCACGGTATACAATAATATGGAATATACAGCGCCGATCGAGGAGCTGGTCCAATCCCGGCAACTCTCCCCTATATATATATATAATTTTACTATTTCAGTGTTATTTTTTGCATACATATAGTTGTGTGTGCTTACGCATTTTACATATGCGTGTGCAGCTGAATATGTCTATTGCACACATTTCTACATACATGCATGCCAACTTAGAATAAATGCTACGCAGGATCTGGAACCAGTCGGGCGCAAACAGTCAACAAAGGTTGCTGAGCTCCCGGACAACACACCAAAGAACCGCTTTGCACACATCCTGCCCTGTGACGACACGCGCATCAAGTTGATGACCGCGGAAAGCTAGGAAGGCTCTGACAACACCAACGGCAACTAGGTGCCGGTATGTTGGTTTCTTCCAACTTATCTCGCGGCGGACGTCTTGTTATGCACAACAGGTAGCTAGAGAACAACATCATATGCCAAATACAGGCAAAACCCTAATTAATTTCACACGTTTTAGAGCACCCTACATTGGAAACATATATTATGCAAACAGGGTACATCTGAGAATGATCTTTCCATGGACAGTTTCACTTGTATTGAGTTCGTATATGGCCAATCGGGCTAAGTCCGATCTTAGCCCTTCACATTTTCTCACAATATAGACACTTATAATCGGGATGTCGTGGAGGTGGATTTTTCTACTTTAAATGGCTCTCATCTTCCTGGTCTCTAGCATTGTGGCTACAATTGCTGTACGTTTGTTTTAAGCAACTTTATCGAGCGTCGGATTCGCAGGTGTTCATGTCGATTTCATGTTTTTTTACTGTGGATTTGAACACGTGTTTAAAGTGCTTCCGCTGTCCTCCTTGCGATCGCTTCTTAAAGTCAATGTTTAACTTGGCATATGGAGAAACTACAGTACGTTTGCAGTCAATACCATTGTAGCCGTTCGGAGATTGGTATCAACGTATATTGGAAAAGTACGGGTTCAAGAAATCTGTTGGTGTGGAACATTTATTTTTTGCTATTATAATAATATGTTGAACTTTGTTATCATGTTATTAGTCTGATCATTGGTACGAACGTGCGTCTGTTCAGATGGGTTGTAACGTTACTGTAAAATATCAACAAATGTTGTCATCTGAAACAATATTAATTTAATTATATTGAATTTGATCTTGCAATACTGGATGCGGCCGCTCTGGGACATTTGTTGCTTTGAATGGTGTCCTGCAGCACACCTATAAACATGACTGGTTCGACGTCTACGGCACTGTGTGTGAGATGCGAAGGCATCGGTGCTACATGGTGCAGAACGAGGTTAAGATTGCATTATGGACACACACACATGTACACACTGTTTGTGTGTTTTTCTTTTTAAATTGCCGAATGGTTTTGTTAGTTGCGCAACTGCCAAGCACCTGTAGATATAAGCAATATCATATTCAAAATGTGTAGCGTGCGTTGCACTTCCGTGAATTGAAGGTTTGTTTAATTTGTTTACCGGAACAATACAGACACATCTATAGTTGGCTTTCGATCATAATTATAAACTCCTTCGAAGACGTTAAGCGTGTTTGAGATTGATTAACTTGAGTGAAAGTGTGTCCTCTACCGTGTTTCTGATCTAATAATCTCGGCGGACTTGGCTAGGTTGATTGTGTGTGTGTGTGCGTGCGTGCGTGCGTGCGCGCGTATATGTGTGTATAAGTGATTAGGGAGTGTCATGCAATGTTTGTAGTAGTAACATGTTCTATTTAAAATATAATTTGCGCATGCAAGTGGTGTATGAAATGTAACTGTGCAATTGATAACACAATACTAAGATAATGATGTTTTAAATGCATTTAATCACATCTAACATATCATATCGAAATGAATGTAATCGACGTTAAGTTAAACAGCTTCAGTGTTGTATCGTGTACAATGTTGTAACGTAACTGGCGCAATAACTTGGTTGATGCAAATGGTTTCAGAAATGTAAAACTACAACTGCATTACTAGTAGATACTAGAGCTAGCACGTAGTAGTAGATACTAGTAGATACTAGAGCTATCATGTAGAAGTGGATGCTAGAGCTAGCATGTAGTAGTATATACTAGTAGATACTAGAGCTAGCAAGTAGTAGTAGAAACTAGAGCTAGCTTATAGTATGTAGCAGTATATACTAGAGCTAGCATACAGTAGTAGATACTAGAGCTAGCATGTAGTAGTAGACGCTAGAGCTAACATGTAGTAGTGGATGCGAAATAGATTTTCTCCAAAATGAGTCTGAAATGCGACGAGGGAAAATATATTTGAGGAAGAATCTTTAAACTAAGCCACTCATACATATTCAACATCACCCATCTCATGAAACCACTGTTCTGTGCATTGCATTAAAAAAATCGTCCATAATATTAAGCACAAAGTATACATGCATTGGTAAAAGAACATGAATAAGATATAAACGTTATTCAGGTAGCGACGTTCGAAAACAATTACTTTGTTAATATGATGCCTGAACATACTGGCCTCACATTTTCCTTGTTTACTATATAGGGAACCAGGAACTTAAAAAACCCTCAAATTACATTATTCCTTGAGGGTGAAATATCGAATATTGTCTAAGCTGAGCCACAGTTTTGTCCTTTCGTGCTTACAGTGCAAACAACATATGCAATTAAAAGTTTCAATACTTTACTACCTTAAGATCAAGACATTGTTAGCCTAATTTGTTAGTCATAGTACTTCCTGACTGTGCAAATAGAAGATCACCATTTCGTAGGCAAATGAATATACATAGGTAGAATATCACATCATATGGCCATACTATTCTACATAATCTGATAACATTCCACAGCGTACTAAAACATTATTCAGGATAGTGTAAGATATGCCAACGTTTTCACATTCTATATAATAATATAGAATAATGCAGTTTGTTTAGGATATTATACATGTAATTTATGATGACATACTACAATATAGTAGTTATGTTAGTACATTACAATTACTTTCCCACAACATGACTACCACTACCATGATTGTATTAATGCTTCTATTAACTTCACGTTTCAGACTGGGATTACACATGTTGTAGAACTACTCAACATGTAAGGTTCCATTCTTGCAAACAGACAGACAGACAGACAAACATACATACTTGCTTTATGAAAACGATTAAATATAATGTTAATATAATGCACGTTACTCTGCAACAATACAGTTGTGTGAATTATACGGATTTACAATACGCATGCATTTGTCAAAAGGCATAAGCAATATCCACTATGTCGTATTACACAAAGATCCTTAATTAGACACACTGTATACTTAAATATGGTGCAAACAGCCAATATGCAGTGCGTCAAGCAGTCGCCCACCCTACCTACACATATACTGGGCTATAAGTGAAATCCGTCAAGCTAATCGTCATGAATGACATACAAACGAATCAGATTCTCGGAACAACTATTCATATTCTCGCGATATGATAGAAACTTTATTAACGTAATTATTTCTAACGAATTACGTTCAAATGAACACTTATTTCTGAACATATATCGACCACATGATGACGATGATGTACTCGCTTATATAATTTTCCATGTCGTTTTCAGGGGAGCTTCGTTTGTGTTGTCCTTCTACTTCATGGTGCATGCCACATTGTCATTCTTTAGAACGTTCAACAGGCAGTGGTAGATACATCTGTAATTGGCCTGGCAACAAATTAAAAAAACAATGTTTACCATACCATGGTACACCAACGCACTTCAACGTGTAACCGATATATCGACATAATCTCAAAAAAAACTTTAGCAAGACAAAATATTGACATAGTGAACCTGACTAACATGCCGACGTTGCAGACTACTTAACTACCTGTACTGGAAGATCACTACATTAATTTACCACCTTCTTGTCTTGTTTGATTACAAGCTTGACAAACTGTGCCTCTGATATTATGGGAGCTTTCTATTAATGATAGTAAATGTATGACGTTAGTGCAAACGTTGTGGTGAAGGTACTTATGCACTGTAATCATATCACTTCGTATTCGCCTGTAAGTCAAGCTGCGTAGATTGGTGTTTACGTCTATATGGCGACCAGACCCTGCATCATGTTCTAGGAATGGGCAAACTAGACTTTTGTAAAGCTGGACAAATGTTCATGTTCAAAACAACGTCTAATAAATACACAGTATTTGTTTGCTCTGTTAATTGCTTGATGGGTTTGTAATTTGAAAGAAAATTCATCATCGACTGCAAATTCCTAGGTATTTCTCCATATTTTAAACTTTTAGGGTGATTCTCCCCTCACAACTTGTCATACTGCATACGGTCGATATTTTTTACCGAGGCGCATTACAGTGCACCTTTCTGGGATAAAATGCATATGCCACGTGTCGGCCCAGTATATGTATCTACATGTGTCAGGAGTGTCAAGTAGTAATACTGGCTAATTAAAATGGAGAATATCACATTTGTTGCAAAATCCTTATAATGCTGTCCTGATTAATATAATAAATTGTCTAGTGAAGTTAATTTTTTTATTAGATTAACTTACATATTATTGTTAACTAATTAGGTTAACTTAACTTTTGCATGTTTAACAAGATTTAACAAGATTGCCATCCCAAACAACAAGTTCCAGATGGCAAAGTGGACAAGGAAGCCATTGGCTTATCGAGAGTCCAACAATGTTCTCATCTATGTGTAGCCCGCCCTTATCAAATATCTGTCAATTCTATTCAAACATATTCACACTACTAGCATTAACACAATCATTTGGCAGTTTGTTCCATTCATTTATCACCCTCTGTGATAAATAGTACTTTCTGATGTCCACCCTACACTGCTCCTTAACTAATGCTGCTTTGTGTCCTCTGGTTCTACTGCCTTCTTTAAGTTTGAAGAACATATTCCTATCAACATCCTCATAACCGTTCACTATTTAAAATATTTCTATTTGGTCTCCTCTTAGTCTCCTGGTCTCTAGTGTTGTCAAACCACATTGTAATAAGCGACTTTCGTAACTAAGGTCTCTCAATTCT
>SDWI01000656.1:251578-282186 GCA_009193005.1 Lamellibrachia luymesi | reverse complement strand
AATTTCCTGAAACTATTTTGCACCAAACAGCTTCATCGTAATCTGCTTCGCTTTCTAATTTTATTTCATAAGCCTGAATAGATTCTTTAACATATAAAATAATTCCCCCTCCTCTTCTTCCTATTCGATCTCTCCTAAACATTACGTATCCTGTCAATCCTAATTCAGCATCTGTAATGTCTGTGTTGGCCCATGATTCGGTTATACCAATTATGTGAGGGTCAATATCTTCTACCATAATGTTTAATTCGTTTAACGATTTGGTTAAATTAATCGCCCCTTGCATGTCTGCTTGTCGAATAGACAACAACATATATATCAAATACACACATTTATATACGTTTATGAACAAATGTGGTATTTGCCTTTGATTTTTGGCAGTATGGTCATAGATGCATATACCAGACAATCTAGACAATTTCATATACCTATGGCAACTTTAATAAATGTACGGCTCCATTCAATAAACGTTAAGGGTGCAGTAATATGGAATTAGTTTAGTTGAAGAGTAACATTTACAAACTGTTCTAAATTAACATATAAGTCTATAATAAAAAATATAAATAAATCGACAGTCAACTGAGGACAACAACCAAGGACTGATATGTAAAGAAGGTCATGATAGTCAACATAGCCAGATATTGCACCTGAAGAAGTTGTTGACAGCTGGCAATGTGTTATATCAGGATCAAGGAAACACACCTCATGGTGAACCATGTAGCACCTGTACTGTCGCATCTCACACACAGTGCTGTAGACATCCACCCAGTCATGTTTCTCGATGTGCTGCAGGAGACGATCCAAAGCAACAAACGTCCCCGTCTGGGCAACTCCAGCACTGCACAATAGGATAACACCATATGTAATAATAATATATGAAATACTTATATTGCGCTAAAATCATCGGGAGACCCAAGCTCGACAGCGCACCAAAACAAAAGAGGTTAAGCAGTTCATAATCGATAAGCAGTTCCAGTTGTAAACAATCGGATTGGTACACTGGGGAGCTATGGAGGATAAGCAAGTTTAAAAAGGTGAGTTTTCAGTTTATGGCAAAATGTTGCTATATTTCCTACATACGTAACTCTAACAGGGACTGAGCTCCACAGAGTCGGTGCAGCAACTGAAAAAGCTATAGTTCCGACATTTGTCTTAACATTGGGAACAAAAGGTAGAGTAGAATTAGATGATCGAAGCTGTCTGGGCTTTCTTGCAGGAGTGAGCAGTGAATGTAAATATGCATGTTGCTTGGATGAAAGTGCTTGATAAGTAATTGTACAAATCTTATAAATAATGCGCTATCGGACAGGGAGCCAATGCAATGATTTAAGAAGTGGTAATTAATGAGAGAAACGAGGAGACCAGGTAATTACCCTTGCCAAATAATTTTGCACATGTTGAAGTTTCAAGATGTCCTTGGGAGCAATATTATGATAAAGTGAATTGCAATAATCAAGTCTACTGCTAATAAGAGCAGGTGCAAGTTTTGGCAACAGCAAAAGACATATACCGGCGAATACGACGAAGGTCACGAATATGATAAAAACAGATGGCTGGTGTGAAATGCGATGTGTGCGTCTGTGTGTGTATATATGTATATGTACATGCGTGAATACATGTATGCATGTGCTAAATGTTTGCATACGCACACACACAAGCACGCACGCACGCACGCACGCACGCACACACACACACACACTTTTATTATTCATCAGACAAGGTTTGTTCACTCAGTCTCTGAATTGTGAAAATATTTCTCCAGTGACATTTCCGCGTACGTTTCACATGCAATATGATAGGCTATGTCGTATGGCCTGCATAGATAGGTTATTTAATAAATCTATCTTAGAGCACAATATATACCTGCCTTATGAAAAGCATGCTGTGACCTGCCCGTATTGTGACATGACATAGTATTCTACCTGCAGTGTACGACGATTGGTCCCTCCTCAGGACCTAAGTTACTGCGCACAAGACGCATGAAGTCAATGAGTGATTGCGGGCTGTCTGGCTCTCCACAGTCGGGCCACGCGATGTAGTGGAAGTGGGTTAGGGCACGGCCTTGTCTTCCCTAAAAATGCGGTTTTTGTGAAAGTATCCTCATAATAATAATAAAAAGAAATGTTGAACCAATGGGGAATGGTGCGAACAATATATTTTTAAACGAAAATTCACTCACTCGATTGGTGATTGGAGTCATCTTTCTGTTCCATATGGCCTATTTAATCCACCTCGCTTTTCTGTTGCTTTCTATGTCTATTACCTTTGCTCCCTAACAGTCGGTGATGCAACAGTTTCTGTCTGCATGGTCTGTTATTGCGATTAATATACAGAGAAAGCAACATAAATGCGAGATGATTAGAAGCAAATTGTTACTTATTATTCTCCACCAACTTGATGAACATCTTCACGAATGTTTTATAGTACAAAGACGCTTTGCAATTGCAGAAATTACAAAGTCAAATGATATTCATTTGTAAAACGCCTGACCTTGGTAAGCATGAACTTGGACATGATCCAGTGGTCAGACTTTGTTTCGCTGATGACCTGCACCTTCAGGTAGCCGTAATACAAAGGTTGGGTGTTTATCGGCCAGTAGTGATCGCACATGTCCTGGAATAGTCATCATTTTCAGTCAAACTGATGATCAACCAGATAATTGCATGATCTTCTAAAATACAGCCTTGATGACGTATAACGCAACTTTTGTTATAAAAGTATGACATGGTTGCTTGTATTACTTTTTCATCTAACTTGATGGAACAAGCTGAGGGACGTGGAAATGTAAAGCTAATATTCAGTGTAATCTTTTCTAGCAATATTTGCTTGTAGAGCCCAACATCGTCACTCAGCTTGTTCCATCAACATCTAAGATAATTTGCTAAATAAGTTAAGCAATGTTCAAAAAGCAGAAATAGTATAAATAAACAAAGTTACATCTATGTGTGAACCTGATGAATACGAATTACCCTAATACATACAAAAGCAATTTACTACGAGCTAAATCTGTACGTTCATTCTCTAAATGTGTCCATGCGTTAACTAGATATATGAAGCACTCTCTTTGATGACATCACTAGTTGTAAAACATTCTTTCAAAACCGTATTTTGCATGAAACTCAACACATAATTACCTTCTATAAAATCGAATCCATCCAACAATACAGCTGTATATGTATATGTATATACATATATATACATATATACACACACATATATGTATATATACATATAGATATATACACACACACACACACACATATATATCTTTCTACCAACCTCTACAAATATATATATATATATATATATATATACATATATATATATATACATATATAATTATATGTGATATATTGGTATATGGCCAGCTGTGCAGGGGATTCACCTGGCATGCGAAGTACCTGTCCAAACAGACTCTACCGAGTTTTGATGCCAGACAAGCTCAGTGGGTTAGTAGAGGGCGTTGTTTAAGAGAGATGACTGGTTCGACGTCTACGGCACTGTTTGTGAGATGCGAAGGCATCGGTGCTACATGGTGCAGAACGAGGTTAAGATTGCATTATGGACACACAAATGTATACACTGTTTGTGTGCGCGCGCGTGCGTGCGTGCGTGTGTAACATTGACATATTGTATTAACTAATTAACTAGAGGATACGCACCCTTCCATTGTCCACACACTGGGTCAGCATGACTATGGCTCGAGCGTCGTGCTCCCAGATCATCCTCCAAAAATCATCACGAGTGGTTTTCATAGGACCCTGCATGACAGCATACTCACGATCCGAGTTGTAGCCCTATACGAGAATATACTGGTAAGTTCTAGATAATATATATGTTTGACAATATAGATGTTAAAATGAGTGTACATAATGTAGACGTACTAGTTTCCGTTATGAAAAGAGTTTATATGAAATGTTTCAATACAATACAAATATATATGTGACTTTCGAATTCCTCAATAAGGTGCATACCGGCATCCAGTTTCCATTGATGTAGTCAGATCCTTCCCTGTCATTGACCTTCGTCAACTTGATGAGCGTTCTATCATATGGCAAAATATTGCTGTGTCGGTTCTTGCAGTTGTTGACTGGCATCTCAGCGATTGCCGTGGACTGCTCACGTCCGACTGGTTCTAGTTCCTGAATCACATACCGGTATGTATTTACAAACGTGAATCTATACGTCAGGTCAGGAGGGGCGGCTGTCTAGTCATACTAGGACTGTGGTGGTAACTACAAAATTTTTAGCTGATAGCTGACTGATACACAGATGTTACCGATTTTCTGAACGAAATAATTTGCATGAATAGTTACTAATAATTGTCAGGTATGTGTGTGTGTGTGTGTGTGTGTGTGTGTGTGTGTGCGTGCGTGCGTGCGTGCGTGCGTGCGTGCGTGCGTGCGTGCGTGCGTGCGTGCGTGTGAATACACCTCAATTTCAGTGGCAAACATCAGATGTGTGTTAGCATTCATCTCCTTCCAGCGCTCTGCGAAATCGGCCAGTTTACAGCTGCGACTGAAACAATAACAATGTTCCATCAATACTCATGCGGATAAAAAAAACAACATCGTGATGTTACACAAATATTATTAAAGTGTTATATAATGTATTACTATATGTAAATACTATTAAACTAGCAAACTGCTCCCAAAGAAGAGTGTCACTGTCACTACAGTAACAAGAACACTATATATGTAACTGGATGACACGTCCACTGTTGTTTGATAACAACTGATGAAATTCATGGCTAACAATTATGCATATGGATTTCAAGTTATATTCATTGTTTCGATTCGTCTACATCCTTTTCACGGTCTAGCGTGGCAAGACACAGCAGATGATTGTACATTTCAATTCCTGAATTAGGGCAACCAAGTATTGCCAGACATAATTTGTTTCCCCTATGCTACAATGCTTTTTTGGGAAATACAGAACACAAACAAAGCAAATGATCATCCATATATAATAATAAGGAACATATAAAACTATTGATTGGTACATTTCTCCATCAGGTATACAAAAACTATGCTTTTATTATGAAAATAAATGTATGCTATGTTCCATGTCATGTCTCGCGTACTCCATACATTCAACTGAAAACCAACAACATTCTCAACACCCTCAAATGAACACTTTAAACACTCCTGCATCGATGTGCAAGAAATAAAAGCCTAATGGTGAGAGTCAGATGATCGTTTACTTTCTTTCTTGTGTCCACTTGTAATGAACACAACAGCGGCTACTTCGTGAACAATACAATACAAAGCATCCTTCTCTTTGTTCAACGATAGCAGCGTCATGCAGAAAGTGATGTGTGTGCGTGTGCGTGTGTGAGCAGTGGACCTATCATGTGCCCTTCTCTCTCACATGCACGCACGCGCACACATACACACATTATATGTTGAGATTTAGTATGTTTTCTTTCTGTAACTAGAATGGATACTATACTTTTAAATGATGTTTGAGACAGAGTCACTCACAATTGCTTCTTCTTTTATTTCCTGATATTCTCGTTGCGCATGCTGAGTGAAACAACATGGACTAGCTCTAGCTCTGTAGACTTGCATTCAATTGTTTCACTTATAAACAGATGATTGTGGGGATGTGTGTGTGTGTGTGTGTGTGTGTGCGTGTGTGTGTGCGTGTGTGCGTGCGTGCGTGCGTGCGTGCGTGCATGCGTGCGTGCATGCGTGTGCAGTACATGATTAAGTTAGCAGTTGTTAAAAATGTTGAATTATGATATTTGATTTATTTAAGCAATACTTATAATTATATAATTATTATGTGTGCTATATTTTGGTGAGTGAGCGCATATTGAAGAATATGGAGATATGCCCTAGTCGTGTGCTACTAGTCATTTTCAGGGAAGTTGAATGGTAAATGCAGCCATTGGACGAAAAGTTGGATAGTTAAGCGAACTTTCTATAGTAAGTGTTATATGAGGTATATAAAGTTAAATGTTCAGGCATTAGACGATATGCAGATATTATGCCTTGGCAGCTGAAATTATCATGCTATTGAGTGTGTGTGTGTATGCGTTTGCGCGTGCATGCATGATGCTTACACATATTATATTAAATAAGAACAAGTGCCACGTAAAACGTTGTATGTGGTTACCTTATGTATACCCTTGTTTGTTGTTCGGACGATCCTCCAATGACAACCATTGGCGTATTTACTTTTGGCTGTGATTTCTTGTCAAAACAACTTTGTCTCTTCATCACAATCACAATCAGGATAATAACCACAATGACCAGGATTGCGGCTCCAAGACCTCCTCCAATTGCTCCCCACGGTACTGGTGTCACTGGTGTCACAGGAGAAGACTCTAAATAAAAATAAGTGTGTTCAAGCATGTTTCGAATAGAGAGCAATTTTCAATCAAGCGAATTGAAATTTTTATAATGAGGTACAGCATGTAAAATAGTAACCAATGCCATTGAAATCAAGTTGACATATTGAGACTCTTATATATTTAGTGAATAATTAATACTACTACTAGTGGTGTTGGTGGTTGTGGTGGTGGTGAGGATGGTTGTGGTGATGGTGGTGGTTGTGGTGATAGTAGTGATGATGGTGGTTGTGGTGGTGATGGTGGTTGTAGTGATGGTGGTGGTGGTGTGATGATGGTGGTGGTGGTGGTGATTGTAGTAGTGGTAGTAGTAGTAGTTAGTAAAACCAGATGTGGTCATACCTGTATTAATGCCATCTGATAAAGGGGTATCTGAGAATTTGCCCCCGTCAGCATAAGCCCTCAATTTAACGTAGTATGTTGTACTGGGTGATAATTCGCCATTGCAGGCAACATCTTTATCCTTGTCACAGTCTTTGTCTCCACCTACTGTCACTGTGACTGTAACGACAACCTTGGTTACGCGCCTGACTCTCTTCTTGCGCCAACATGCATCACCATCAGAAAAAAACTGGGCACATTTTTCTATGGCAACGTACGTGAACACTGTGTCTTCTGATTTCTTCATTGTTGACCAGTAAGGAATAACAGTGTTATTTAAAGCAGGATCATCCCGTTTTTTCGTTACAATCAAAGAGTAGCTTTCAACATATCCATATTCATTTGAAAATGGATTCTGGAAATCCACTTGAAACTGGTGTTGCGTAGTTGTGCTCTTGTCATTTAGGCGGGGCTTGGCTTCGAGTAAAGGCCTGATTGTTGCAGGTGCTGAAAGCGAAGAAATTTTGTTTCAAATAAATCGGGTAGCAGGGCATTTTTGCATGATGGAAGACATCTTGATATGTTATATAAATATAAGCATTCACAGTCTTTAATAAACATTGTGGTCAATCTGGTTTGGTTCCATTTGTAAAATTAACAGATACACATCCTCATTGCTCTACTCGTGTAGGTGGTCTAAAATACCCAGTAGTCAGAAAGGAAGTCATTCCACCATCATTAAACACAAAAGTCAGTTATGGTACATATACCAGAGGACGGGTATTTTTGCTAGATGTTCGTCAACAGTGCCGTCGATGGTAATCCTTTACAAAAATTTTCAAAGTTATAACAGCTTTATATTTAATACTTACCTCATTCTCCCCAAAAACATTCATTCCATCACATCACATTGTTTGAGACACATAAAGGGCATGTATTCTTATAAAATATTGCATTTTAGGGCACATTGTTGTGCAAATGGCCCTGTGAATTGCGTCACTGCCCTCAGCTTGTATTGTTATAATACAATACAATACAATGTTAAACACGTCCACTGCACTAAAAATCCTCGGGAGACCCAATCTCAACAGTGTACCACAACAAAGGGGTTAAGCAGTCCTTATCAATAAGCAGTTCCAGTTGTAAACAGTTGGATTGGTACACTGGGGAGCTATGCATGATAACCAAGTTAAAATAGGTGGGTTTTTCGTTTACGGCGAAATGGTGTTATATTTTGCTTATTTTGGAAGTGCTGCATGTAATGATAATGGAGGCTGACGCAGTTCGGAGTGCAAAAAGTTCCCTGACCCTAAATTGTCTGCAAACGTTTGACTCATAGTCTTAAACATTTTGTAACCATGAATGGCTTACTGAAATGTGCATGTATCCAGCTTTGTTTTTGGGAAGGTTTTGAAAAGGGTTTGTACAATTTTAAAAGCAGTTTTGAAATCACTTTAGTTTGTAAAGCATTTATCATTATTCTTAAATCGCTCAGGATCTCAGTGGCCACTCACAATGGGGAATAACAGTTGAAAGAAGATTTAACAAGATTTAACAAGATTTGCCATCCAAGCCAAAGGCCCAGATGGCAAGTGGACAAGGAAGCCATTGGCTTATCGAGAGTCCAACAATGTTCATCTACTTATAACCCGCCCTCCTGAGATATGTGTCAACCTTGTTTTTAAACATATTCACGCTGCTAGCAGTTACACAATCTGTAGACAATTTGTTCCATTCATTTATTGTCCTCTGTGAGAACGAGTGCTTCCTGATGTCCAATCTACATTGATCCTTTACTAATTTTACCTCATGTCCTCTAGTTCTGCTATCCTTCTTGAGTGAGAAAAACATATTTCTATCAATATTTTCATACCCATTCAATATCTTAAAAACTTCAATCTGATCTCCTCTTAACCTCCTTGTCTCTAGAGTTGTTAAACCACATTCTTTCAGGCGTTCTTCATAACTAAGGTCTCTCAGTTCTGGAATCATTTTAGTTGCTCTCCTTTGTATGCGTTCAAGCGTATCTATATCCTTCTTACGATATGGTCTCCATGCTTGTATACAGTATTCTAAATGAGGTCTAACTATTGCTTTATAAAGAGGTATAATTAACTTTTTTCCCTTGTATGTTATGTTTCTTCTAATCAATCCAAGAATTTGATTACCCTTTGAAGCTGCAATACCACACTGCTCTGAAACTTTCATATCAGCGCTTATTGTAACTCCTAAGTCCTTTTCTTTTACAGTAGTACCCAGAACAGTATCTCCCATTTTATAGTTTACATTCAAGTTCCCATGTCCTGTATGTAGGCATTTACATTTCCCAAAATTGAACAACATCTGCCATTTCTCAGACCATTTCACTAATCTGTCTAGATCGTTTTGTAAATGTTGTTTATCACCATCAGTATTAACCTTTCTAAACAGTTTTGTGTCATCCGCAAATTTCAGTACGTTACTTGTTATACTGTCGTCCAAGTCATTGATATAAATTAAGAATAATATAGGTCCTAATACTGATCCTTGAGGTACCCCACTCAAAACCGATTTCCAATTTGAAACTTCTCCATCTACTACAACTCGTTGTCTTCTGTCAGTCAGCCATTGTTCTATCCAGTCAGTTATGCTATCCCCGATACCATGGGCTTTTAATTTAAGTAGTAATCTTTGATGTGGCACTTTGTCAAAAGCTTTCTGAAAATCTAAGTAGATAATATCTACTGGCGATCCCACGTCTATCCACTTAGTGATTTCTTCCAAAAAACATAACATATTTGTTAAGCATGACCTCGCTTTAAGGAATCCATGTTGAGATGAATTTAATAATTTATGCTTAACGAGGAAGTCCACCATATGGTCTTTAATTAACCTTTCTAATAATTTACAAATCACTGACGTTAAACTCACTGGTCTGTAATTCTCTGACTTATTTCTCGAACCCTTTTTAAATAATGGTATGATGTTTGCTTCTTTCCATTCAAACGGAACAACTCCCTCTTTTAATGACAAGTTGAATACTCTTGCAAGTGGTATACTGATTTGTTCTACTGTTTCCATTAGTAATTTTGGAGGAATCCCATCCACTCCCGGTGATTTGTTATCCTTCATTGCCTTTATTTTCTTAGCTACCAATTCTGGAGTTACAACTAACGGACCTAAATAGTCAGATTTAGCCCCCTGAAATTTAGCATCAGCAACTGGTAATGAACTAATATCTTCTTTGGTAAACACTGAACTGAAGTAACCATTTAGGTCTTCCGCCATTAAAAACCCCTGTGATATTATATTTCCAGCACTGTCTTCTAGAGGTCCAACCTTGTCTTGTACGTTTTGTTTACTCCTGACATATGCATAAAAACTCTTGCTGTCATTTTTTATGTTACATGCTAGTTTTTGCTCATAGCTTCTTTTAGATTGTCTGATTTCAGTTGTAGCTGCATTAAGTGCCTCTTTGTATTTTGCATAGTCTTCGTCCTTTCTGGTACGCCTATAAACCCTCCACATAGTTTGTTTTAGCATTATTTTTCTAATAGCCTCTTTTGACAAGTGTTTCTTTCTACACCGTTTTCCTTGTTTTTGGAAGGGAACAAATTTATCGATGATACTCTCAATTTCATATTTTAGAATATTCCAACATTCAATTGCGGTCTTATTCATCAGCATGTTATTCCAATCTAGCTTTGCTAAGTATTTTCTCATATCTTTGTAGTTACCTTTGTGGAAGTTTCTCTTGTACGTTTTCTTATTTTTACTTTCTGATTTTACATTGATGTCAAAATGTATTTGATTATGGTCACTATTACCCAATGGTTCAAATATTTTTACATTGTCCACTAATTCTTTTTGTGATGACAAAACTATATCTAATACATTTTCTCCCCTGGTTGGTTCTAGTACGTGCTGAGTAAGAAAGCTATCCTGGATTAAAAATAGAAATTGTTGGTCCTCAATCCCTGTGCTCTCTAGAGAATTCCATTGTATGTGTCCATGGTTAAAATCTCCCATTATGATACATTCCCCTTTACTAACTTCCTTTATAGCGTTTTTTATTTTTGTGTTGTCCTCTTCGTTTATGTTTGGACTTCGGTAAACTAATCCAATAGTTAATTTTGAATTTCCTGAAACAATTTTGCACCAAACAGCTTCATCGCAATCTGCTTCCCTTTCTAGTTTTATTTCATAAGCCTGAATAGATTCTTTAACATATAAAATAACTCCCCCGCCCCTTCTTCCTATTCGATCTTTCCT
Organism: Lamellibrachia luymesi; assembly: GCA_009193005.1. NCBI lineage: Eukaryota > Metazoa > Annelida > Polychaeta > Sabellida > Siboglinidae > Lamellibrachia > Lamellibrachia luymesi. The sequence continues at coordinate 271,259 of SDWI01000656.1, read as the reverse complement.
AAACATTACATATCCTGTCAGTCCTAATTCAGCATCTGTTATATCTATGTTGGCCCATGATTCAGTTATACCAATTATGTGAGGGTCAATATCTTCTACCATAATGTTTAATTCGTTTTTCTTATTTACTATGCTCCTTGCATTTAAACATACGCATCTATAACCTTTTTCAGAGATGTTTTTCGGATGATTTGATATTGGTTTATCTGTGCTAGTGGCCTCTTGTTCTGCTTGAGACACCTCTAGGTAACCCCCCTGCACTTCTAGTTTAAAGAATGTTTACTTCCAAAAATATTTGTCATTGTACCCAAGTCACTATCTACTGCTGCTGAAAGTTTGTCCGCGAATACTGCCGCCCCCTTTCCACTTAAATGAAGCCCATCCTTCATGTACATATCAGCCCTCCCAACAAAACTTCCCCATAAATCCACAAATCCAACTTCCTCTTCCCTACATAACTTCTGGACTAACATGTTAATTGCCATCCCCCGACAATTTCGATATTTGTGACCCCTCCTGCCCATTACAGGTAAAATCCCTGACAGTATTACCTGCTCAACCCGCGTCTGTTTTAGTGTTCTGACCAACTGCCTATATTTCCTAACTATGGCAGTTGTACCCTCCCTCTCTACGTTATTTGTCCCTACGTGTACTAAAACAGATCCACCCTTACCCGAGCCTACGATGTTTTTTACCCTCTCAGTTATCGCCTCTATTTTGGCTCCAGGCAAGCAGACCACCACATCATCTCCCTTGTTTAAGACTCTGTCGGTCTTCCTAACTATCGAATCCCCCACAAACACCCTCGCTCTCTTCCTCACCCCCTCTATCACTGCTGCAGAATAACTCTTCCGTTCGATCCCCTCCATCACATTCTGTCCTGACCCCTTCCCTCCTGTCTCCTTCGCTCCTGTCTCCCCCACTTCCCACTCCTTTGCTCTTGTCTCTCCCACTTCCCTCTCCTTCACTCCGGTTGTTTTCCCTCCCGTCTCCCCCACTCCCTTCTCCTTCCCTCCTGTCTCCCCCACTCCCTTCTCCTTCCCTCCTGTCTCCCCTACTCCCCTCTCCTTCGCTCCGGTTGTCTTCCCTCCCGTTCCTTTCCTTCCCGTCTCCTTACGTCCTGTCTCCCTACGACCTGTCACCTTCCCTCCTCTCAGCTTCCTCCCAGGCTGCGGTGAGCTCTCCCTAGCATCTCTTGTGTCTTTCCCCACTTTATCATCTACTGTTCCCCCACCGGAACTACTGGCACAACCCCCCTGTTCCCTTCCCACCATTGCCACAACGAGCAGCCTCAGCTCTTCCAACTCCACCTCTAGTTCCTTCATCTTCGTACATCCCCTACACTCAAAACTAAAACTATCTGCCTGGACCTCAGCCCAGGACTTCTCGCACCCAGACTTGACGAAGTCCACCCAGTTACTGCAACTGCCACAAATTAAGTGCCTTGTGGCCTTTAACTGCCGTTTGCACGGCACAAGATGATGAATGAAGATGGCACAAGATGATGAATGAAGATGATTAAATTGATCAGGATAAACTAATGGGTTATTCTGATTGCTTACTATTTGAAGACTTTTTAAACTTCAGCATCGTAGTTGACAATGCAATGCAATAAAGCAACACATGAAAAAAGCGGTTAATTAAACACATATTTTTTATCATTCTGTTGTTATTTAAAAATAAAGCTATATATATATATATATATTAGGGTCAAAGGGTGATAAGTTGATGGTTATTCATGGCTTGATTGCCTCTGCAAATATTTCTAAAGTAAACATTTGGGGCTGGCTACTTCCAAGTGAACTTATGGGGGCCATTAGATTCCATGCAAGGTCTCAATTTGCAACAATATAATACTAAAGAAATAATTTTAAGCATTCATTAACCGGAATTACAATTTATAATCAGTTTTTATAAAAAAAAATAAAGTAATAATCGGTGTTTTGTATGAATAATTTTATTATGTCAAGGCCCAGCCCAGGCCCGGCCCGGCCCGCTCACATTAGGCCCAGGCCCGGCCCAAGCCCGTTGTGTTTAAATTGTTTTCAGCCCAGGCCCGGCCCGGGCCCGCAGTATGTAGGCCCAGGCCCGGCCCGTGAAATTATGTAGAGGCCCGGCCCGGCCCAGCCCGGAGGCTGCGGGCCGGGCCGGGCCGGGCTTGGACCCAAAGCCCGGCCCGCGCAGGGCACTAACAGGTATATAGGAATGTAGGTTTTTTATTCAACAACTTATGTCAGATTATTTTGCAACTTTTAGCACTTGGTTTGAAATATATTATGTACTTGTATATGATGCATCATTGTCTCTAAATAACAAATACATTGGAATATAAACATACTAAACACAACTATAATTAATTAATATGCAAAACATATAACACTAGCACAACAGCGGCATTCGTGATGCAGACTGGGATTTGTAATGCAAACACTACCGGTTTTCAGTCATAATATTGTTCAGTGCATACTGCTACTATACATATCAACGGTTAAACAAGATACAACATTCATTATCTGTGATAACGTTTTTTGTCCTTTTCAGCAGTCCTAAATTTGGGATTCGTAAGGCAGACGTTTGTCACAGGAAACAAATCGTAAAAATCTGACATTTGAGTATATAATGTATGCATATACATATGTATATTCTGGGTACGTATGCACACTGAATGTATATGTATGTTTGCATGTTTATTGTGTGTGTTTTGTGTGTTCATGTATGCATGTGTGTATACATGTAATGTATGCATGCAATGAATGCAAGTGTATTGTATGTGCGCGCCTGCATTCATGTGAACATACTGCATACATGCTCATCAGACTGAGGTGGGTGATTCTTTGGCATAATATTTTTTTGTTTTGACATCATTCCAACATTCTACTGTACACTCATTAGCAATCAAATATGGCTAGAAAGACAAATCTGCAGATGTTGGTGCAAATTGGTTTTGTGCCAAATGATTGCTCTGTTGTAAACAATGCCTATGCTGCATCATACACGATGATCAAGGATGCACTTGAGAATAACACAATTGAGCTCTGCAAACATGTTGCAGATACATTGAAAACAACTTTGCAACAATTTTGAAATTGGTCTTTTGAACTCAAAAGTGACTCACTGAAAAAACAGAGTAGGACTTGGCCATAAAGTTTTGACTCGTTTGTAGAAAACCATCACTTTAGTAGGTGCTCTCATAAATTTGAGACCAGTCTTGCTCGATTTGGTTCAGTTGTCTCATTTATCCATAAAAGTTGATCATCACCTTTCTGCTTTCTATGCTTTCATATATGGACTTGACAGGGCAGACATTGTATATTTGCTTACCACCAGCTAGGTACAAAATCACATTATTTTAGTGTGCTGTTAACATTTTGGGAATGAACTGAATATACAACACAGATAAACTGCTGCAATTTCTTTACACCTTTCATAACAATACAGAAATATATAAAAAATTTCGTTGATCAATGTGTTTACTACCACATCTCTTCATAGTTGTAATGAAGTGTGTGTGTGCGTGCGTGCGTGCGTGCGTGTGTATGGTGTGTTATTAGTGTGCATGTGTGTGTGTGGTGTGTGTGTATGTGGTGTGTGTGTGTGTGTGTGGTGTGGTGTGTGTGTATGTGTGTGTGGTGTGCCCGTGCGTGCATGCGTGTATATATATATATGCATACGTGCAGGTTGTATTGTAATGGTAATATTATGTACACACGTGATTATTTTAAAATCTAGTTTGCCACTACTTACGTAAAATTGGCATAGTGTGAATGGCAACAGATGCATTTCCTTCAAGAGTATTGTATGCACGAATCTGCAAAAACATAAATGAGACTCTAAGACAAACAAAATATATGTCAAAGATGGGGAATGAGGGAGGTAGGGACGGAGGGAGGGGGTAGGGACGGCGGGAGGGGGTAGGGACGGAGGGAGGGAGATTGGGATATATAGATAAACAAATAGATAAGTAGACTGATGGAGGGGAGACGGAGAGGGACAAGGACATAGAGGGAGGGAGCGGGAGAGAGAAGGAGAGATCTCTATAAAATAACTGTTAAAACTGCTAGACACAAAGCTACGGTAACATGTCAAGTTGTAGTGATGATGAAATATATGGCTTGAAAGTGAAAATATCACAAGAAAAACATCGGGAAAAACCTTGCCCTTTGACCAGCTGCTGCTCAGGAGCAGACATTCAATTAAAAGTAAACAGAGAGGAAAGAAGCATGAAACTTGATGGCTACAGGTTGTATATGTATAGGTGATTGCTTTTGCTGAGTGCAATGACTCACCACAAATGTGTAGGTGAAACCAGCATTCAAATTGCTGATGGTCGTATTATATTTCTTCTTTCTTGGGTCATCCACAGTGATTGTCAGTTTCTCCCCATCATCTCTTGGCTTGCCCTACGATTTTTTAAACGTTAATTAGATAATATTTCACATACAACATACTGGTATATATATATATATATATATATATACATACATACATACATATATATATATATATATATATATATATATATATATATATAATGTGGCACATTGTCGCACAAACAGGACAATTTGTTGTTTCAGATTTTAATTTTGTGTGTGTTCCCAATTCTTTTTATTTATGTTTTAAAAATTTTCAAAAGTAAATCCAGAATATAGTGGAACCTTTTTTTGGCCAGGGATCATTGAAATAAGGGGATTTGTGAAATGTGCGTTGGGGCCAGACATTGTGGGAGACAGACACTTCAAATGTTTTCAAACAATTCTTCTTTACGGTCCTGTGAGGTAAAATGTACATCTTCCAATTGTTGATTATGCTTAGACAATATACATGCCTATATTAAGCAAAATTACCTCTCAAGAAACTTAGTGTTCGTTCTGTATATTTCAACTGCATCTCGCAGTCTTCTTCAGCAAACTGAAGTTACGGATGTGTCACATGACCAATGTCATGTGACACAAGCTGGAGTAGGACTGGTGGGAGCTCCTGACCAACATCTCGGTTCAATGTAGGTTTCTCTCTGTGGATGTTAATCGCCTCCTTTATTTTTCTCTTGTGCCAGTTCTCCTCGTGGTCTAGAATATTAACGTCTTTCATAGAGCACTGATGGCCTGTGTTCAGTTTGTGTTCACTTATAGCTGATAGGCTTGTGTTACATGACATTGGTCATGTGACGCATCCGTAACTTCAGTCTGCTGAAGAAGACTGCGAGATGCAGTTGAAATATACAGAACGAACACTAAGTTTCTTGAGAGGTAATTATGCTTAATATTAACAACCAAGAAACCGAATCATCTATCCATTCAAGGAGTATACATGCCTGTTTACGATAAAGACACAACAACTTTTTTTTTATACATTTCTCTTTACAAATGAATCTTTAGTCATATGTAATCTGTCCCAGTTGAGCGTTAAACGTATCCCCATATTGTCAAAATTAATGTGAATAATTAAAGGGTAACAATATGTCTCCGCTGACCGCAAAAAAAACATTTTTCTGTTGTACATTATGAATTGTGTATACCTGGTGAAAATGTATACCACTGACTCAAAAAAGCTTATCTATACTGCTGTGGATCATGGCAAACAATTAATATGGCCATATTTTGTATATTGTCAAGATTTTGTATAAATATTTTGAGGAAAACAATCTGTACCCATTGACATAACAACCTGTTCCCACCGCCTATTGGGGCATTCCGTCTCAAATCAACCAAAATAAGAAAATCTTGTTGCACTCATATTTTTGAATACAATAAATTTTTTACCAATTAATGCACATGTCAAAATAACCATACATGTCAAACCATAGGGTTGTTACTTGATTAGTTTCTGAGTTATGACCATTTAAATTTTGGCGTATTCTATCGATTTTGCAAATTTTCAGAAATCATGAAGATTTCTTATTCTACTTAAAATACCAATAACTCAAAACAAAAACTATTTGAGCTAGAACTCTGATATTTGGCATGCTTATTCGCCAGCATATGTAGACAGTAACATATACACTATAGTTCCACTTCTGTGTATTAGTTCTCCCACAATCTGCCATTGAAGTTGTGTTTTTATATGCGAAATTTAGCCAACGAGTGATTTTAGACCCATATTTAAAAAATAAAACACGTTAAAACACAAATGAATTTTATTTGGACCAATAACACACCTATATATGTAGGTATATGAGACGTTGGTACATAGTGAAAACTGGCCTACATTTAGCAGCCAAAAATGCTATGTGGCCATGGAGCTAAAATTCTAATTTATTTTATATATTAAAGGCAGGTACAATGCCTGTGTAATGTATTTGGATTTCCTATTCAAATGGCTTCACAGCGAAAAAAATATTTCAAATTGACGTACTTTGTGTTTATCCAAGTACATAATTAGAATCTAGAATTATATATTCAGAATTGTTTGGTATTTGACAACAATATTTACATAATTTTCTTACTAAAGATGGAATAGGTAGAAAAATCAGTTATAGGATTTCATATTGTGTTGTAATCTATTGATTAGATAAAGACACAAAATATGTCAAGTTGAAATATCAACTATCATCTTAAAACGAGAATCACTTGTGTCCCCTATTCAAATGGCTCCATCTTGAATAGGGGACACAAGTGATTCTCGTTTCGAGGCGATAGTTGACGAGATAATGCATTTCCGACCCCCAAGTTGTGGACACCATAACACATTAAATGTACCTATGTCATTATAAAATAAACTGTTGGTATTAATATTATCACATTTTAATGCTAGTTGTTTTAATAAATAACATAAATAAATGTGTTTTTGTTTGTTCTCTGTTTTACTTTCAAATGTGTTTGTGTGAAATGCAACATTGGACAGCGTGTCGTTGGGGGCCTGAAGTGAGCATATATGGAAAGTTATAGGCAAATTTGCATAAAACCAACATGGCGGCAAACAAGACTAGCGTGCCCTATAGGGAATCCAAATGTGGTGCATCACACAGGCATTGTGCCTGCCTTTAAAATAAAATAAGTTGGAAGTTTATCTCTGTGGCCACATAACACTTTTGGCTGCTAAATATAGGCCACTTTTCACAATGTACCAACTTTGGAGTTCTGTATCTCATAAACTAATCAAGATAGAAACTTCTCATGTACCAAGATATGTAGGTGTGTTATTGATCCAAATAAGATTTGTGTTCTAACATGTTTTATTGTTGAAACATGGGTCTAAAATAACTCACTGGCTCACTTTCGCACTTAAAAAACACAACTTCAGTGGCAGATTTGGGGAGAACTAATATACAGAAGTGGAACTCTAATATTTCTCTTTCTATCTACATATGTGGAGAATTAGCGTGCCAAATCTCAGAGTTCTAACTCAAATAGTTTATGAGTTGTTGGTATTTTAAGTACTGTTCTCAAACAGAGACAGCTACGTTGGCTTGATCACGTACACCGTATGCTCATTGACCGCCTTCCTAAACAAATTCTGCAGGCAAACGACCAGTTGGAAACCCAAATTGTGATACAAAGGTGTCCTAAAAAGAGACTTGAAAGATTATGGCATCTTTCCTATGCACTGGCAAACAGTTGCCGAAGAACGACCTACCTGGTGAACCAGTCTTACTGGCGGTTCTGCTATGGACATTAAAACATACCAGACTCACCCGGAGATCAAACTTGTGAGGCGTCATGCTCGCAATCTAACGACATGATGCAGCACACACAAGCATGGTCTCACGAGACAGAAGCTGGCCGTTACTAGGTATTTTAAGTAGAACACAAAATCTTCATGATTTCCGAAAATTTGCAAAAACAACAGAACCCCGCCAAATATGAAATGGTCATAACTCAGAAACTATTCGAGTAACAGCCCTATGGTTTGACATGCGTGGTTATTTTTACCTGTGGATTAAATAAAAAATCAAATCGTGAAATTTATAAGGCACCATTCCAAAAATGGTTGCTCATGGCTCCGCACAGAGTGTTATAGAAAACAGGTGAGTCTTAAGCTTCGATTTAAAAATAGCATCCGTAATTGGTGTTGACGTTAGGTGCTGCGGCAAAAAGTTCTATAGAGTTGGGGCTGACACGCGGAAAGACCGGTCACCCCAGTGATGCCTTACACGAGGGACGCAAAGTAGATGGCATTCACTGTAGTGCAGCGATCTAACCGGTTGACATCGGTTTACACAATATCGGATGTACTCTGGTGCATGACCAGTCAGAGCTCGATGTACGAGGAGCAAGATATTGAACTCTACTCGAACTACTATCAGGAGCCAGTGCAGCTTGATAAGTAGTGGTGTCGCATGGCCAAGTTTCGTGGTGCCGTCGACCAGGCGAGCCGCCCAGTTCTGCACTCTCTGAAGCCGTTGTATTTGATTCAGAGGGAGTTGATGGAGCAATGCATTGCCAACGTCAAGTCTACTGGTGACATGTATGACTTGCTCTGTCGCTACAGCTGTTAAATAACGTATGAATTTTGAGATGTTGTGGAGGTAAAAAATGGCAGACCTGCACACAGCAGTCACATGTGACTCCATCTTCATCTCGGCATCAAACTGAACCCCAAGATTTCGTACATCGTACGTCACAGTGACCAAACAATCACCAATGCGTATTGTGTTTAGCTAAATTTTCTTAAGCTGTTGGGCGGAACCGAACAAGATGGCTACTGTTTTTGAGTCATTCAGCTTTAAGAAATTTGAGTTCATCCATGTCCTGATCTCCGCTACACACTCCTCGATGTGCACGACAGCCGCAGCAATGTCCTCCTGGCGGGGTTTCACTGGGATGCAGATTTAAGTGACGTCCGCTTAGAAATGGAACATCAAGTTGTTCTTGCGTATGATCTTGACAACTGGTGCTGCATAGATGGAGAACAGCTGAGGGCCGAGCACGGAATCTTGTGAGACCCCATGTGCAAGAAGACGAGCAGTAGATGTAGCACCGCAAATGTGGACAGTTTGGTCTCTGTCACTCAGGCATGACATAAACCAGTCCAGTGCGTTTTGGACCACTCCGACATCATGTGAGAGTATGCAACATCACTTCATGGTCGACGGTGTCAAATATGGTCGATAGATCAACAAGCACCACGACGACAACGTTTTCATGGTCCATTGTGTGCAGGGTGTCATTCTGCACACAGACAGATTAATTTTGGTTGAATAAAAAAATACGAGTGCAACATGCCTTGTTTGATCTGAGACGGAATGTCTGTATTATAAACTGTGTTTACCTGCTGAAAATGCATATCAGTGACTTGAAAAAGCGTCTCTATTCTGTTGCAGGTCATGGTAAGCGACCGACAGACAAAGTCAGAGAGTTTATATTGTCAAAATTTTATGAATCGCAAAAAAAACCTGTTTCCATCAAACCTGTTTCTGTTGAAGCTCTGTTTCCATCGCACAAAGCTAAACTGACACCAAAACAGTCGTTTAGTGTCTCTTCATGTTGAATCAACGTTTTTATTAGTTGAAGTCACTGAGCACCAAATGTTCCGTGGGCGACGGGAACAGACGAAAAGTTTATCATTTTCAAATTTTTACCTTTTTTCAACGGGTGGAAATTGTATATATATTATATATATATATAATAATAATTATGATTATATATATATATATATATGTTTATAATCTGACATATACAAATTTTGCTGACACTGTAATGACAAGACAGATATGGGTGAATATTCAATAACGCAGAGTTTTGTGTCCCTCATGTTTAAATTGCAATATATCCATTAAATGAATCTTTCCACTATATGTTGAGATCTCCTATCCATTTTATTGCATGTCCTAAAAGTATGTTTTAAATATCGTTGGATATGTATCAAATATGATATATAATACGACATAATTCTAATATAGTAAGTAACACACCTGTAACATGTTATGTTAACTAATTAGTTAACATCTAATATCTAACAATTCTTGTCACTACTGTCTCTGTTATGTGCCTTGTTAACAGTTATGCCAGAAACGTTGCACTTGCTCCAAATAATATAGATATTTTCTGCAATTTTCGTCAACCAATAGGAACATGTGTTTATTCTGTCTTCTACGAAAGTTACATGTTAGTCACGGAAATGATTTTTTGATAGATATTTATTCTTGTACGTATAATTCAAAAGTGAAAGCAGCCACTTACGCAAACATGGCATTAACACGTGGCTGCAAAGGTGACAACAATTAATCTCAAATGCAAAAACAGTCCTCTACGTAATGGGCCTTTACATCACACTAATCGTGACATAGAGAACAATGTGTTTTTAAATCTTCGAAAAATATATAAATAATTCAACCGATTGAATGATAAAACTCACATGCATCACAAAAATTATAGTACGCATACACACGTGTTTACATATGTATGTATATATATATATATACAGACAGGCGAGCCGTCTTGTATGTCACGGCTCATCTTCTACATCACATTATGTCCTCTAAGTCACGAATAGTCATCACGTTCAGGGCAAAGCTATTTAATTTGTAAATAATGATAGACCAGATGATCCAAAATAAATGTTTACCTATTTCCAGTTAGGAAACTTCAACTTTATAAATATACTTGTAAATGTTTTTATCCATTAATTTTTTTCATTTTGTAACTGAAACGGTCGCGTGGGTCGCATAGTTTTTTCTTACTCTCCAGCACCAATATGTCATGTCGTCTAAACTTTTAACTGTTACAAGTTTAACCGTTGCACGTTTCAGCTCACTCTTAAGTGGCATATAGTGTTAACTTTGTACTGAAGTGAAGCTTTTTGTGACATAGAGGACAGAAGAAAACATTCATCAAGAATCGCTCGTATTTACTCTCCAGGATTATCAAGCGACACATGTAGATACGGCCAGTATTAATTTTAGATGGTTGAAAGTTCACAGAAGGACTATGAATTCAGAAAACGCGAAAAAAGTAAATTAATTTCACGATTATTGCCATCTGTAAAACTCTGTGTTACTGTATATTCACCCATATATTCGGAGTGATTGTTAACACAGTTAGATCCAACTTTTATGTACATGCATTAGTGATGTAAACCATATATACATTGTTCATCAGAAGAACCTACTGTTTTGGTACCACTGTATGTGATTGTGTAGTTCTTGAGTTGTCCATTTTTGATATCTGGTTCTGTCCATGACAGGAGCAGGTCGCGTGGTTCAATGTAGGTGGTGTGGAAGTTTCGAACAGGGTACGGTGCTGTGGGCAATAAATCAGATGCATTTTTATTTTGCTACACTGAAATATAAATCAACATCTAGAAATGAATAATCTAACATTGTAACCGAATTCAGTTGCACCATTATAAAACATGTTACATTGAAAACGTCAAATTACCATATTTCCTCTACGTTAAGATATAATAATGGTAAACAAAATCATGACAAATCCATGGAACCATTAATGTTATATTCAGTGAATATAAAGCAATGTTGCAAACTACACTGTATATGAAGAAAGGTCATCCAAAGAGTTCAACATTTGTGTTTGTTTGCATTAAAGCAACAAACACTGGATTGACTACTTACGACCTTCTTTAGTCAGGCATGTTATTTCAGCCCCAGTAGACTCCCTGTAGATGCCGAATACTTCGCCAGCTATGGCGGTTGAAGTGAATGAGTAGCTTGTGTCGGTAACCAGGTTAGGATATCGGAGGAATCGATTCTCTTTGCTGACTTGGTGTTTTAATGTGTCAGTACAGTTATTGCATTTTATACCGAACGAGTCCACCCAACCAGATCCTTGAGTGATGTAAATGGTGATGGCATTCTGCTCACCTCCGCATCTTGATGAGGGTTGGTTAGGAACTGCGTTAAACATAAACAATATTTTTTTAACGAAAGCAGACAGATGACGATACAATATATCTACTATATGGCACAGTAGTTAAAATGAGAGTTCATAACTTAATATAACACACAGTAAAGATATAAAACAGATATGTAAGTTATATAAACAAGATGACACACTTTTTGAAGCTTTAACAAGATTTAACAAGATTGCCATCCCAAACAACAAGTTCCAGATGGCAAGTGGACAAGGAAGCCAACAATTTTCACATCTATTGCTTTGTGTCTCTCAATTCTGGAATCATTTTAGTTGCTCTTCGTTTTATTCTTTCTAGCTTGTCTATGTCGTTTTTACGATACGGCCTCCATGCTTGAATACAATATTCCAAATGTGGTCTAACTATTGCTTTGTACAGGGGTACAATTAGCTGTTTCTCCTTAAACGTGATAGTTCTCCTAATTAGCCCTATAATTTGATTTCCTTTTGAAGCAGCAATCCGACCAGCATTCATGCAAGCATAGAGTGATCTACTATGCTCAATGTAGTTATCGATCAGAGTTCACAGGCACGTTTGTACTGCTGCCACTAAGAAATAAAATAAATACCACCAACATGTAATAACTAATGCTCTTTTACCGGAAAGCCTGGAAACAATGCTATTGTTTAGTATGTTGTGTGCATTTATTGAGGTGAATGACGTTATTCATGGAATGTGTACAAGCTTATTCTATTGGGATGAAAGAGTTTTTTGTCATGTCAAACAACAGCAATCATTCTGATGGTAGCATTATAATTTATGTTTAATAGCAGTAAAGTGCTATTGGTGATAGCTGAAATAAGGTATTCATAAGTATTCTCTGTCGACATGCCGATGTGATACATACTGTATCTTCTAACTAACATTTTGTATAATAAGAATCACCACATAATCGTGATACATAAAATATATACTATAGTATGTAGTTTATGCCTTTGGAAGGGGGAGTTGTTTGCAGTCACATTGCCTGTTCCAATACCACGGACACAAGACTATGAACATTTCCCTAATGTAGTTTATTTTCAGTGCAAATAATGGCCAAAGACCATTGTTAGCTATATATAAATGACATAGATATTACTTAGACGTGTTTCTACTTAGATGAGCCAGAAGTACTTACTAACAGTGGCTTCCAGTTCAGTTGTCTGGCTGACAATATTATTTGTTGTGATACCAAACACTTTGATAGTGTAGCTCTGTCCTGGTGTAAGACTGAGTATGGTAGTCTCCTGATCAGCTACACTATTAGTAACGATCGAGATGAAGTCATAATCGCCAGTCTCTGTGTAATTGACACCCCATTTCTCACAGAATGACTTCTTGTCATCATATCTCCACTGTATCTTCACACTGGTTGTGGTTGTCTCGGACACAGTCAGGTTGACTGGACGCAGTGGATCTGAGGACAGAAAAAATACTCTTAACCTGATCTATGAATGATGATTGGTGTACCTACTGAACTGAAAATAAAATGTGCCACAGTTATAGGAAATGGTACAGTTGTGGGGTTATCCATGAAATACATCAGTGACGGTCAGACTATTTTTATTTAGATCCCCCATCCCTTTGTCAAGCTTCATACTATTTGTCTGTACGGCCCGTGAAACTATGTTTGTTTTGAGAAAGACCCCATCTATTATGCATATATCTATTTTTATATTCGTTGCATGTCTGCATTGATTCGTAGTTCACATGCAGAATCTAAGTCTTTTTATCTAATAATAAATCTAATATCCATGTTTATGAAGTTTATTATGTGTAATGATGCAAATAGTGAAGTCCTTGGGAGTTCTTCTCTGTACTGATACACTCATGAGTCGGAGTCATGACACACAGAAAGACACACACCTTAGCTCATGTGCCTACCCACACACTAGACATTCTACCAAAGAATGGTGTTGCCCAAGGGATTACTGGTGTCCAAGACGCTAGTGTTGTTTCAGAAGTGCAATGAATGTCTATGTCCTCCTCACCAAACCACTCCAATTACGAATCATCCATATACGCAAGGTAGAATCCACATTCCTTTTCCATTGGAATTCAGTTGAAATGTACATTAAAACTGGCATAGCAATCAATGCTATCAGTCTGATATCAACAGCTGGACAAGTAAAAATTGTTTTAATAACGAACATAATTATTGCCACGACAACCCCACCGCCATATAACGCTCCGTAAAACTTACCTGGACAACCCCACCCCTTGACCTTGTACTTTATGAATGGCCCCATAATCTCATCCAATATCTCCTATCTCTGTGAGATAATGCATGATGTGGTAACTGTTCTGATTAACGAGACTCCAGTGTAGTCTATGAAAAACATTGACCCAATTTAATTACATATTTCTTTACATACAGTAAAACATTGAAATTCGACTCTGACAAATAATCTTAGGGTAAAATACATTCTGAAATTTTGCATATGGCAAGGCCAGAAAGAACTAGACACTTTCAACAAACTGATGCCAGCCGTTTTTGTGGTTGCTATACATGAAAATATATTTTTGGACTCCATCGGATAGAAGACATCACAAGGATTAAAAAATATATGATTCCATAGTTAACTGTAATACTTCCAGAATTATGATCACATATGCAGTCTCAAATTGTGCTTTTTCGCCCCATGAATATATGCACTGTTCAAACGAATACGTTTCATGGTACTGAATTACCAAGTGTGTGTTTTCATTATGTGTTTATGTGCAAGATTATTTTACAGTATCAAGAAATCACATGCAATGTGACACTACTGGTCTGTTCTCCAGAGTTGTGTGTCGCCAAAATCAAGTGATTTACCTTGCGCTACTTCGATTTGATTGCCCTCCAACTATAAATAAATTTTACAGGTAGTTGCAAACTCTACTTAATATATAAAAATCAATTTGAAATAAAAATCACAATTACTTAGTTGATTGTCTCATGACTACCTTATTCGATTGTTAACCTGAAGGAAGGGTGTGATTTACGTTATGATGATGTTCTACATTATCTATTTATATATCATGCTAAATGCAACTCATCTTTAATATAACACCAGGAGAGGTACCAACGGGAATCTGGGTTGGGGGGATCGGGGGGAGGGCGTGGGGTTGGGTCGATGACACACTCCCAAACAAATAACACACAACATGTATTAATGAGTCAGTCAGCAGCAATGCATGCATCACACAAAGAATGAAAACATATACCTTGCTAATTGTGTGCAAACTTAGCAGTTGTTGCCTGTTTTGCCTTTCTGAGTATGTCTTTGGAATATTGCAGCTTGTTGCACACTTGCCCATATGCTGACATGGATATTTTCTGTGTTACCAGAGCGTTCAACACCCTGGTTGACAAAGTTATAAATCATAAGGATATTTCTTTATAATGTAGGAACATGCTGCCATGTAGTAGTTGCTGACTGAGTTGTAGAAGTTATCAACATTCAGCTGCTCCTTGTCGTCATACAGAAACTTCTCAGCTGTGCAAACTTAGCAGTTGTAGCACTTGTAGATGTACTAGAGGATATAGAATTATAATAAAGTTACACGTATAATGTTGTTGTTGTGTTTTATATCTATCTAGTCCACTAACCTTTCCAACATTACATTTTGTAAAATGACAGAGTAAAACAATCATTTCGCGAATTGCCAGACTTTCTCATTTGCTGAAAGCTAATGTTTTATTTACCTTTTCTATTGTCAACATATTTCATTCTCAAAATTTTATGTATAAAAAATTATTTAACTACATGAGTGGTCATAAGGACTGAATACCACACTATAAAAGCCTTATCTTTACGTCAAAATATTGTTGCTTACTTACATAGTTTTTGTTTACTTACATAGGATTGCTGTAGTTGTCTGTGGATCACTGATCTGGCTCCCACTGACAGCTTTCACCTCAAACGTGTACTGGTCACCAGGGAAGAGCCCACTCACAGTTTTCTCTTGGGCTGTTAATGTGTCTGCACTTGTCCAGCCAAGTGTCTTGTGTTGACTTTTGTATCTCAGAAGATATGAATCCTGGAGACTGTCTGTAGTAGGAGCCCAGGTCACTTTGACGGTGGAGCTGTCTCTGACAACAGCGTTCAATCCGGTCACTGGAAGTGGCTCTGTTTAAAAAAATAATGGTATGATGTAATTAGTGTTTAAAAAAAAAAAATTATAGCAAAACTTGTACTTCGGGTTTTTAAATTATCAGTAATATATATATCGCTGTTGAAGAGTCAAAACAACGGAAGTCCATTTTGATATGCACCGTGTTGTTGATTTGATATGTGTAAATATATTATATAATATTATATACTATATTATGCTGATAATATCACTCTTGTCAGACCACTATGTTCTTTCAAATACAATACTAATATGCAAGACTATAATATTATCAGTGACAACATTAACACTGAACTGAACCATATCAGTTAATGGTTATGTGTAAACAAACTTTCTCTGAACACAAGTAAAACTAAATACATGTTGTTCCATTTTGCACAATGCAGTATTTCAGATATAAAATTAACAGTACAAATAGACAGTCAACCCATACAGTGTGCATGCAAATTCAATGTTTTAGGCACTATTATTCAAGAAACATTAGACTGGACTCCATACATTGACATAATATCAAATAAAATATCACAAACTTTGGGAGTCATGAATAAACTAAAGCACTTCCTACAGAGATACACATTAAAGAAGACTATGTAAAATTCTTTAATACGAATAGACTCTCCAAACTACAGAAAAGGGCAATCAGAATAATTTCCCGTAGTAAATACAATTCACACACGGAACTTATAATCTCTCAACCTACTCAAAATGGAAGACATTTACACGCGTCAATGTGTAAAATTTTTTCTTAAATTCGTGCATAGATGCCTTCCTGTACTTTTTCAATAACTATTTTTTCAAAATGCTGCTTATCATGATTACCCCACAAAGCAATGTCATCAAATTGCTATCAAATACAGTCATACTTTGAGAGCCAGACAATTTATCAGATACCACTTACCAGCCACAATGCATTGTGGATAAAATGTATACGCATAGCCTTCACAGTTTTCTACATACACCAAGCAATATCTACTGACACTTTAAAAAAATTCATGTACAAACTCTAACTGCTACATATGCACTTAGGCTACACATGATCACCATGTACTGTTTTCAGATAAACTATGACAATAAACTTTGACAATGATGTAAAACATGTACCCCCCCGGTAGTAAGCAATGTATGCACGTGGAAAACAAGTCTCCTGGCAGTTTTATGTTCAAGATAAAAGTCGTAATATGTCTTTATTTCTGTCGAAAAAAGAAATTCCAGTTCCAGGGTACGCTGTATGTTACACTAACACCTGGAATTGGGCTTTGATTGTTTTTATTCCTCAACTGATATAATTATTATAGTATGTATGCACTGCACCGTATCGCATCATGATGACTGGTTACAGGGTATGCAGCACTGAATCGTATCATGATGACTGGTTACAGGGCATGCAGCACTGAATCGTATCATGATGATTAGGTTACATGGTATGCAGCACTGAATTGTATCATGATGGCTGGTTACAGGGTATCCAGCACTGAATTGTATCATGATAACTGCTTACAGGGTACGCAGCACTGAATCGTATCATGACGATTAGGTTACATGGTATGCAGCACTGAATTGTATCATGACTGGTTACAGGGTATGCAGCACTGAATCGTATCATGATGACTGGTTACAAGGTACGCAGCACTGAATCGTATCATGATGACTGGTTACAGGGTACGCAGCACTGAATCGTATCATGATGATTAGGTTACATGATATGCAGCACTGAATTGTATCATGATGACTGGTTACAGGGTATGCAGCACTGAATCGTATCATGATGACTGGTTACAGGGTACGCAGCACTGAATCATATCATGGTGACTGGGTTACAGGGTATGCAGCACTGAATTGCATCATGATGACTGGTTAGAGGGTATGCAGCACTGAATCTTATCATGATGACTGGTTACAGGGTATGGAGCAGTGAATCGTATCATGATGATTGGGTTACAGGGTATGCAGCACTGAATCATATCATGGTGACTGGTTACAGAGTACGCAGCACTGAATCGTATCATGATGACTGATTACAGGTTACGCAGCATTGAATCGTATCATGATGACTGGTTACAGGGTACGCAGTACTGAATCGTATCATGGTGACTGGTTACAGGTTAAGCAGCACTGAATCTTATCATGATGACTGATTGCAGGGTATGTAGCACTGAATCGTATCATGATGACTGATTGCAGGGTACGTAGCACTGAATCGTATTATGATGACTGGTTACAGGGTATGCAGCACTGAATCATATCATGGTGAATGGTTATCTAGCTGACGTACACAATACACATGTTTCAAATATGGACCTGATTTCCTTAATAATGTTAGCATTCCATAACAGGTATGACGCTTGCTCCCAAAATACGTTAAATATAATTTAAAGCATTCATATTCAAATACCATTAAAACAGTAATCATAATATATATCTTAATACGTTTGTATTTGTATTTGAATATTTAAAAATGTATTCAACCCAAATGTGGCTGAGACGAGAACAACAAGCCAAAGGCATGAAAGAGCAAGCAGGAAATCCAGCGAAGTAGATGTAAAGTACTAACTGACAGTGGCAGGCACTTCTGGAGCAGTCTGGCAGATAATGTCACTTGTAGTGACTCCATAGACAGAGACGGTGTAGGTCTGTCCTGCCTTCAGACCACTGATGACTTGTTCCTCGACAGATGCAGAAGCTGTGTTGATGTATGTTGGGTTATTTGTATCCTTCGCTGTGTACTTGACTCGCCACTTCTCAATGTGTGACTTGGTAGGGTCATACGTCCATTTCACTTTCACACTGGATGTTGTAGTCTCCTGAGTGTCGACCTCCAGCCGTGTTGGAGGCAGTGGATCTGAGGACATGCAACAGAAACACTAGATATGTTTGTTACTATCTCCAGGACAAAGTGGAGAGTCAAAACCAACAAGCAGTGCAGCCCTATCGCACTCACACAAAGGTGGGATATTCTAACTGTGTGTAACTAGGTTAGTGAAGGTGAGTCATTTGTGAGAGATATTCAGTTACTTTGCAATACAGAAATTTAGAATTAGATTAATAATCACAAAGAAACTCAGGAATATAATCATAGTCATATAGCACATAAATAAGTATAAAACTCAATTGTTTAGTCAGTCCAGCAATACAGTTTTTCATTAAGTAATAACATTTCTTAAACGAATGAATGAAGCATTCATAGACAAAATAACAACACAGTTATTACTTACAGCTATAGTTATGTGTGGTGAACTGGATTTGATACATCCAAATGGTAGAATAGTAATAAAACTGTGTAAAATAATAAACTTTTATAGAAAATGACTTAGTATTACAGTGGACTCCACTTAAAGGTGCTTAATCAGTTCAATGTTGTTGCTAGTCTCATTTCAAATTAATTTTGAGAAACATCTACCCAGTATCCACAACATGCTGGCTCTTTGTGCAATTTTTGTGTGAAAACATCAGACAAACTATTCAATAAGTTAATGCTTTTTCAAGCATTAACTGAAGTGAAAATTGAAATGCTGAAAAATCATGACTTTCTTACTTGGTGAAATTGTTTTGTCATGTGATCGGCGAGAGAATGGAGGTCATGCCCATGATTAGTATTGACCCACACAGTGTTTACCATTTTGGATATCCAGTGTTTTGATCCTTACCAGATCTAACGAATAAAGTCAATTCTTTTGATGCTTTGAAAAAAATAGGCTTTTTTAAAATTAAATTGACTGCGGGTGTTACAAAACTATTTACTATTCACACGCTATATATATATATATATATATATTTGTGG
>SDWI01000656.1:220788-241914 GCA_009193005.1 Lamellibrachia luymesi | reverse complement strand
TTATGTTTTACAAGGAATTCCACCATGTGGTCTCTAATTAATGTTTCGAGTAATTTACATACAACTGATGTTAAACTCACTGGTCTGTAATTTTCTGGCTTGTTCCTCGATCCATTCTTAAATAGCGGCGTAATGTTTACCTCTTTCCATTCTGAAGGAACTATTACTTCTTGCAGTGACAAGTTAAAACATTTTGCAAGTGGTGTACTGATTTGCTCAACAATTTCCTTAAGCAGTTTTGGTGGTATCCCATCAACTCCAGGTGATTTATTATCTTTCATCTTCTTAATTTGATTTACTCCTTACATAAACATAGAAACTCTTGCTGTCATTTTTTATATTACCTGCCAATTTTTTAGTTAAACTGCAATAGCAAGGCTGCTCCATTGTTTTTATAGAACAATGATACAAATGCAAACATATAGGTTAAGTATTCCATGTCGTAGATGACTTCTGGTGTACATGTTTGTGATATCGCTTCTGCAGTCAACGAATGCATGACATAAAATGGGTAACATTTCCAAATATTCCCATGTTAGCAAAAGGGAACGTTAGTCACAAGGTTGTCTCAGTGTATTATCTACTGCATTTGTCTGATTCCCCACTTCTGATCCGTGCTACTTACTTGTAGTTAGTGTTCTGGTAGCTTTCTCCCCATCTTTGCCACTTGATACCACAGTAATAGTGACAACATATGAGTGACCAGGCTTCAGATTACTGAACTGATGCGACAATGTTGATTCACTGCAAACATCAATCATGGATCAAATGTAAGTACACAGTGCATGACATTCCCACAAAATAAACACTAGTTAAATGTATACTGTCCACATTCCAGTTCTCCTGTAAATAAACATGTCACTGGTGAAATTGCTAATGTTGCAAACATGACATATTTATGATGGCATTTATAATTCATACATAACATGATCAGTTACGTAATATACCAATACTTCTTGACAACCAAGCATGATGCTGGATTTAAAAATCTTGTGACAGTGTAAAATCATTGCTGGCGGTGCATATATGCACAATATGGTGGGCTCTGTAAACAATTACATATCATGATGAGTAAATTATTCATAACACAGAATGTTCAGATATTATATTGGATGTTTGAAGGGGTGTCACATTTTTCAGCACTGGCTGTTTGGATAGCAGTACAATAGGAAGACACTTTCCTTGGTTCAATTCAATGGAGGAGAATGATTTTGATAGAACTCATACCAATGTTGCAGCATAACAACCATGTTGGTGTATTGCCAATGTTATTATGTTAATGGACTAAATGACTATGTAGTGCATGGTGCTCAATCGTTAGACTGTTCAAAACATGTTGTACTTCATGCAAACCGACAGCTGAATGTCAGCTGGAATGGGAGAACGCTGACTCACAAGCCAGTGTACCTTGGGGTTACCCTCGCCCATGCCCTCAGCTACAAATATCATGTTATCAAAACAACGGCAAATGTAGGAGCCAGGAACATCTTAAGGACTCCAAATGGGGAACAGACCCAGGGACCATACAAAGTACTGCTCTTGCCCTGTGCTACTCAGCAGCTGAATATGTCTGCCCAGTACGGGGCCACTTTACACGTGCCAAAAATATGGATCCAGGCCTCAACATGGCCTTTAGAGCTATTACTGGTTGCCTCAAACCAACATGAGTGTACGACTTTTATCTGCTATGTGGTGTTGCTCCACCATCGATCAGAAGAGCATCCTTCTCACAAATAGAGAGAACCAAGCAGGAAAGTGACCCTTACCACCCCCTGCTGCATGAGCCAGCATCCAAAAGGTTGAAGTCCATGAATAGCTTCCTTCATGCTGTTAAGCCCCTGGATGGTAAACCACACAGCTGCAGAATAGATGACTGATCAAGACCTCTTAAAGTGTCTCGTGACCCTAAGGACTCGCTGACAAAAGGAGCTAGAGAGCCGTGGCCAACCTGGCAGTGTCTCAACCGCCTCAGGACTGGTGTCAGGCGCTGCAGACACTTGATGCAGAGGTGGGGGTGTAGCCAGGATGCGAACATTGAATGTGACTGTGGAAAAGACCCCCAAATGATGGAACATCTGCTAGAATGCCCCCTCCTACCAGAGCCCTACAGACCACATGACTTGGCAGTGTACAACTCCTGTGCCAGAGCCTGCCTGCGGCAGTGGCGAGGAAAAGTGTAGTGATACGAGAAGAAGAAAAGTTCCAGTTGTAAACAGTTAGATTTGAATGCTGGGGAGCTATAAAGGATAAGCAAGTTTAAACAGGTGGGTTTTTAGTTTATGACGAAATGTTGTTCTGTTTCCTACAGAATTAACACTAACAGGGAGTGAGTGAGCAGCAACTGAAAAAGCTCTTGTTCCAACATTTGTATTAACACTGGGAACAAAAACTAGATTAGAATTAGATGATCAAAGTTGTCTAGACTCTCTTGCAGGAATCAGCAGTGAATATAAATATGCTGGTTGCTTGGTATGTTAGTTCAGGATTGAGCTCTATTAAACTGGTCCGAGCCTACGGATGATTAATTTATATGATAACCATTGGAGAGTCACAGCTTAGTGGTAGAAATCCATCACGGCATCAAAAATGGCCACCACACTGACCTTAGCCTAGATAATCGATGCTAACTTTCCAGATAATGTTTCAATCTAGCTAAATAAGGTCTCATATTAAAGTTAATGAAATTTCCAATATAATGATATGTATTTGGAATGGTTTGGTGTATGGATTATATTTGTCCCAAAAGGGGTCATTGTTTGAAAACTGTTGTGGAAATATTGAAATGACACAGGTATATAT
This sequence comes from Lamellibrachia luymesi, assembly GCA_009193005.1. Lineage (NCBI taxonomy): Eukaryota > Metazoa > Annelida > Polychaeta > Sabellida > Siboglinidae > Lamellibrachia > Lamellibrachia luymesi. The sequence goes on along the minus strand of SDWI01000656.1, from coordinate 239,115 downwards.
CTCCTCTGTTTATTGTTAATCATTTCAGGGATTTTCATTGTTTCTTCCAGAAATATGGATATATATATATCCTGCATCATTTGTAAAAAGTCACACAATTGTCATTTACCATCTCATTGCCATCTCATTGCACCTAGTCCAAATGTATGTGAATAGACAACAAGTGATGAAAACACACTGATTACTGAATGGCTGAATGGGCCACTATCACCCAGTACTGTTTTGGAACTGTTGTCTTGTAAGTATCTACTACAAGATTGTGATTGCCTTGCCAATGAACTCAAGTGCACAGATATATGTAAACTGCGGACGTGCATGTATCAGAAGTTAGAAGAGGAAAATCGTCAAGTTGAGCTCAGGGACACTGACCACGACGATGACAAAAACAACTGATGGAAATTAAGGATGACAGAACATTTAATTGAACAGCTCGACCGAACAATATAGGGGACATGTGATTCTCGTTTTGAGATGATAGTTGATGAAGTAATGCACTTCCGGCCCACAAGTTGTACACACCATAATACATTAATCATAACTGTCATTATAAAATAAACAATTGTCACATTTTAATGCTAGTTGTTTTAATAAATAATAGAAGTAAATGTGTTATTGTTTGTTCTGTTTTAATTCCAAATGTGTTTATGCGTGCAATGCGAAACCGGGCAGCATGTCAATGGGGGCCAGAAGTGAGGATTTCTGGGCAAATTTGCATAAAACCAACATAGTGGCTGATGAGAGTTGTGTCCCCTATTGAATGTGTATGCATGTTACAGTGAAAAGGTTTTGGGGCAATGCACCTAAACAAGTTAGTAAAAACTACCCATTTACAACTACAATCAAGAATATCATGCAAGTAGTTTTCTCAGAATGTTTTGTGGAAGTGGAAGGTTCTGGTCAAATCTCCATTTTCCTGGCAGCTGGCATAATGATCAGAATGACCAATAAATGCCTAGCAGTTCTTAGAAAACGACTTCTGCTGTGACACATTAAATCACATTAACTGTTTTGACTGAAATCGAAGGGCTGGCAGGTATACACAGAAGCAATGCTAATTCTCAATCAAGTGAGCTGTCAAGTCAGAATGCTATACGTTTAGTAAACAAAGGCCAAATCATGTTGCATAACTTTAGACACAAACTGGAAAGTTAGCATCCATTATATATGTCATGGTCAATACGGCGGCCATGTTGGATGCCATGTTGGATTTCTATCACTAACTTGTGACTCTCCAATGGTCATCATATCAATTAATCATCCATAGCCATGGACCCTCTAAAAACACAACAATATTTTACCCTCTTACCAATAAGTGAAATATGTGGTGTGTGCCCAAGGACTAAAAGAAAAACCTAACCTACGCGCTTAATTGAAAGGACAAGTTGACAACGAGTGCAGTCCAACATTAATGTTGCTCCTTGCAGCATCCGAAGCTAGACAAAACAGTGGAGGTTATGATGATTGCAAGTGAAACCTGATTGAAAACCTGAGTTCTTTCGGCATTTCAGCTTCCTACATCAACATCAGATGGTTTCAAATATTTGCAGCTACTGAAATGAAAAAGTGTGTGACAAAGTATTGACGGACACCTCCGACACCCAGATACAAACACAAAATGGTATCATCACTGTCACCCAAGCTTGTAAGCCAAAGCCAGGACATATTAAGGATGTACAAGAAATACCCACAATCAAGCTTTGGACACATTAAGAAACCAGGGTCAAACTTTGAAACTTGTGGAGGTGACCGCCCGTCGGCTTCAAGGTCAGAAACAGCCACTATGCCAAAAGTGTGCAGCAAGTATCCAATTCCTCATCTCTGCTTCCTGGTTTCACAGCAAGTGTCATTAAACAGAATGTCAACCGAAGACATTGCCTTCTTGAAAGAAGTCACCGGAGAAAACTCGGATACAACATCAGACTTGCCCAAGAAAGTGGTCAGCAAGCAGGACTCAACACTGACATGGCCTATAGTCCTGTTCTGGACATGAACCAAGTGGAACTTGATACCATGAATATGGCAATGGTCAAGGCCCAGTCTTTGGCAGAGCTAACTGGTCAGACAAATTTACCAACACATGCCAAGACAAAGAAAACATGGTGTTTGACCTTGACCTTGTGGATTAAAACGAAGAGATATTATCATCATTGCAGTTTCAATACTTCTTAATTCCGATCCTATTTTAACCACATTTTGATGACAATACTTTTTACTTACACTTCACCTTTGTGTGACCATGACCAATTTCGAGACAATACACACCATTAATACAATGTAATTAATTGCAATAAAAAAAACTTCAAAACATCTAGTGATTAACATCTTCTTTGGATTGGATATTTAGGTGAAGTGATGCATTGTGGGATTGAAGTAGGCGATTTCCGAATGCTAATTTGCATACCGACCGAATTTTAAATAAACACCCAAATGCTTCCGACTACACATTTGCAAATGGAGAACGCTATGTCCACAACCGGATCATCAAATAAAAAAATGCTTGCCTAAACTCTGTAAAAATTGTGCCATTATACAAGTGGAAATGTCCACATTATGTTAGAGTGGAGGAACCTATGGGCCAACCCATCAACTAGATAGCACAATGTTGACGACGAAATTAATGCTACGTTGTCAGTGTGTGAAGGACGACCGTTTTCAAGTACTTTACAACTCAAACATGATCTTTTCATGTCAGAGTATTTGATATACATGTTAAGATAAATTAAATAAAACTATTTAGGAGAGCAACAAGGCAAAGGAATCATTGTTTCTGAGTAGTAAAAACATTCAATATTTTTTTAAATACTGCCTTTACTTTTCCAGTGGACCATCAGACCACTGTATAGAAGGGTTTTGGTGGGACGACTGCATTTTTTGGTGAACTCGGGCTACTGGACCACCATTAATTTTGAACCTTGATAGCTGATCTCAAGAGGCAGATGGGACTTCTTTGTTGTTGCTGAAGCATAACCGAACAAGACTCACCTGGGAACAATGACAGGAAGTTGTTCCACACCATCATTTGGGCTGATCAGCAGCTTATACTCTCCAACCGTTCCATCTGTTTTTGACCAGGAAAGATCTAATGATGTTGGTGTTCTCTGATCCAAACTAATCTCCGCAACTGTTGAAGGCTCTGATCAAAATAAACAACATTATAAATTAACTTCCTATTAATATGATTCTTATATACTGATCACATGGCAGCCGAACACATTTGAAATAGCTATAAAAATGTCACATTACTTAGACATGTGAGTGGGTGTGTGTGCATGCGTGTACAAATCTGTTGTAGTTTGTGGAAATTTACAAATAGTTAGTTTACTTACTCTAGGTTAATCTTTTGGAGTGATAGCACTTAAAATAAACTGATACTGCAACATAAATATCTATATATGAACAAAACATAGAGTAACTGACTTGTAGTGACGTCCATTGAAACACCACTGCTGCTGTACGGGCCGCTGAGAGTATACACAGTCACGTGGTATGTTGTGCCTGTCACCAGTGGCTTAATCTCTAGTTGTGTGAGATCATGAGCAGCAATTGTCGTCTTTGATGTTTGTCCTTCCCTGACATATGTGACACTATAGTTAGACCACATCCCTTCTGGTGCTGTCCACATCAAATTGACATATGATTTCCCAATACTCTCTCTATGCAGACCTGTCACATCTTTTGGAACTGAAACATACAAAAGAATGGACAACTAGCAGTACGTATATTTAAAACATATTTATTACAAGGCATATATTGCAGTGTGAAAAAATGTAGGACATATATTGCGAGCAAGCGTCACCATATTTTGTTTGGAAAATTAGTTTTCTTACTAAACTGTGTGAATTATTTTCATTTATAAGAAAAGCAACATGTACACGACACATGAAGACTATAAAGTGGATGTCACTGCTAGTTACTGCCAACAGATGTACATTTAATGACTTTTGGTCAGTTTGGCAAGTCCAGCACTTCAGACACTGGGGTTACTTGCAGATCAACTTATGACATTACTGCTCGTTGGTTTGTCCAGACATGACTGCTAAATATAACAATGCAATAAATATTATTCTACTTAATATTTTATCATATTCACCCTCTTCTCTGGCGCTGTTCAATCTGAACTGGGTATAATTGGACCAAAACTCACTAAATATTTCTTGTAAGAGTAAAAATAGTATATTTTGCACTCTAAATGGAGTTTATCAGTTTTTTCACCATTGATGCAGTGACACTGGAAATGGCATAGATTTTTTTCTTCCTCAGCCCAGGAAATATCCTTAATGTTGGTTCTGCTATCAAGGCAGTTGTAGCAGGGGATGTGCTTGTATATAGGTCATTCTCCAAATTCACCTTTTATGTCTTCACTGTTTTTTCGTTAACAAGATTTGCCATCCATGCCAAAGGCCCAGATGCCAAGTGGACAAGGAAGCCACTGGCTTATTGAGAGTCCAACAGTGCACTCCTGAGATATGTGTCAATCATGTTTTTAAACATATTCACACTGCTAGCAGTTATACAATCCGTAGAAAATGTTTTCCATTTATTTTTGTCCTCTGTGAGAACTAGTACTTCCTGATATCCAATCTACACTGATCCTTTACTAATTTTACATCATGTCCTCTAGTTCTGCTATCTTTCTTTTGAGAAAAAAACATATTTTTATCAATATTTTCATACCCATTCAATATCTTAAAAACTTCATTCTGATCTCCTCTTAACCTCCTTGTCTCTAGGGTTGTTAAACCACATTCTTTCAGGTGTCCTTCATAAATAAGGTCTCAGTTCTGGAAGAATTTTAGTTGCTCTCCTCTGTATGCGTTCAAGCGTATCTATCCTTCTTACGATATGGTATCCACGCTTGCATACAGTATTCTAAATGAGGTTTAATTATTGCTGTATACAAAGGTATAATTAGCTTTTTTCCTTGTTTGTTATGTTTCTCCTAATCAACCCAAGAATTTGATTACCCTTTGAAGCTGCAATACCACACTGCTCTGAAACTTTCACATCAGCACTTATTGTAACTCCTAAGTCCTTTTCTTTTACAGTAGTACCCAGAACAGTATCTCCCATTTTATAGTTTACAATCAAGTTCCCATGTCTTGTATGTAGGCATTTACATTTCCCAAAATGTAATAACATCTGCTATTTCTCAGACCATTTCACTAATCTGTCTAGATTGTTTTGTGAATGTTGTTTATCACCATCAGTTTTAACCTTTCTAAACAGTTTTGTGTCATATGCAAATTTCAGTATGTTAGTTGTTATATTGTCATGCAAGTCAATGATATATATTAATAATAAAGGTCCTAATACTGATCCTTGAGGTACCCCACTCAAAACTGATTTCCAGTTTGAAACTTCTCCATCTACTACAACACGCTGTCTTCTGTCAGTCAGCCATTGTTCACTCCAGTCAATTACGCCATTCCCGATACCATGGGCTTTTAAATTAAGTAGTAATCTTTGATGTGGCACTTTGTCTAAAGCTTTCGGAAAATCTATGTAGATAATATCTACTGGCGATCCCTCGTCTATCCACTTAGTGATTTCTTCCAAAAAACATAACATATTTGTTAAGCATGACTTCGCTTTTAGGAATCCATGTTGAGATGAATTTAATATTTTATGCCTAACAAAGAAGTCCACCATATGGTCTTTGCCATCCAATAACTTTTCTAATAATTTACAAATCACTGACATTAAACTCATTGGTCTGTAATTCTCTGACGTTTTCTCGAAACATTTTTAGATAATGGTATGATGTTTGCTTCTTTCCATTCAAAAGGAACAACTCCCTCTTTCAATGACAAGTTGAACTCCCTTCAAATGGTACATTGATTTGTTCTACTGTTTCCATTAGTAATTTTGGAGGAATTCCGTCCACTCCCGGTGATTTATTATCTTTCATTGCCTTTATTTTCTTAGCTACCATTTCTGGAGTTACAATTTACGGTCCTAAATAGTCATATTTAGCCTCCTGAAATTTAGCGTCTGGAACTAGTAATGAACTAGTATCGTCTCTGGTAAACACTGAACTGAAGCATCCATTTAGGTCTTCCTCCATTAAAAAACCTTGTCATATTATATTTCCAGCACTGTCTTCTAGAGGTCCAACCTTGTCTTGCACGATTTGTTTACTCCTGACATATGCATAAAAACTCTTGCTGTAATTTGTTATGGTACATGCTAGATTTCGCTCATAGCTTCTTTTAGATTGTCTAATTTCAGTTGTACCTGCATTAAGTGCCTCTTTGTAATTTGCATAGTCTTCATCCTTTCTGGCACGCCTATAAACCCTCTACAGTTTGCTTGAACACTATTTTTCTAATAGCTTCTTTTGACAAATGTTTCTTACTAGACCGTTTTCCTTGTTTTTTCAAGGGAACACATTTATCGACGATACTCTCAATTTCATATTTTAGAATATTCCAACATTCAATTGCGGTCTTATTCATCAGCATGTTATTCCAATATAGCTTTGCTAAGTATTTTTTCATATCTTTATAGTTACCTTTGTGGAAGTTTCTCCTATAAGTTTTTTTATTTTTACTTTCTGATTTTACATTGATGTCAAAACGTATTTGATTGTGGTCACTGTTACCCAATGGTTCATGTATTTTGATATTGTCCACTAATTCTTTTTGTGATGACAAAACTATATCTAATACATTATCTCCCCTGGTTTGTTCTAGCACGTGCTGAGTAAGGAAGCTATCCTGAATTAAAAATAGAAGCTATTGGTTCTCACCCCCTGTACTCTCTTGAGATTTATATTGTATGTGTCCATGGTTAAAATCTCCCATTATGATACATTCCCCTTTACTAACTTCCTTTATAGCATTTTGTATTTTTGTGTTACCCTCTTCTTTTATGTTTGGACTTCGGTAAAACTAATCCAATAGTTAATTTTGAATTTCCCGAAACTATTTTGCGCCAAACAGTTTCATCGCAATATGCTTCCCTTTCTAATTTTATTTCATAAGCCTGAATAGATTCCTTTGCACGTAAAATAACTTCCCTTCTTCCTATTCGATGTGTCCTAAATTATTATAGCAATTATGTGAGGGTCAATATCTTGTACCATAATGTTTAATTTGTTTTTCTTATTAATTATGCTCCTTGCATTTAAACATACACATTTATAACCTGTTTCAGAGGTGTTTTCTGGACATTTTGTTATTGGTTTGTCTGTATTATTGGCCTCTTGAAGCACCTCTAAGTAACAACCTGAGCTTCTAATTTAAACAATGTTTACTACCAAAAATATTTTTTATGCTACCCATGTCACTATCTACTGCTGTTGAGATTTCATCCGCAAATACTGCTGCCCATTTCTGCTTAGATGAAGCCCATCCTTCATATACATATCAGTCCTCCCAACAAAACTTCCTCACAAATCCAACTTCCTCTTCCCTACATAGCTTCTGGACTAGCATGTTAATTGCCATCCCCTGGCAATTTTGATATCTCTCACCCCTCCTTCCTATTACTGGTAAAATCCCTGACAGTATTACCTGCGCAACCCGCATCTGCTTTAGTGTTCTGACTAACTGCCTGTATTTCCTAACTATGGCAGTTGTACCCTCCCTCTCTACATTATTTGTCCCTACGTGTACAGATCCACCCTTGCCCGAACCCACGATGTTTTCTACCCTCTCAGTTATCGCATATATTATGGCCCCAGGCAAGCAAACCACCACGTCATCTCCCTAGCTTAAGACTCTGTTGATCTTCCTAACTATCGAGTCCCCCACAAACGCCCTCACTCTCTTCCTCACCCCTCCACCACTGTCTCAGAATAGCTCTTCCACTGGATCCCTTCCATCACATTCTGTCCTGCAGCCTTGTCACCTGGCACACTGTTATCAGTCTCTCTCTCGCCCATCAACATGTCACCTTTCCCTCTTGACACCTTCCCTCCCTTCTCCCTCACTCCCATTGCCTTCGCTCTCATCTCTTTCCCTCCCATCTCAATCGCTTCTGTCCCCCCCCACTCCCCTCTCCTTCATTCCAGTTGTCTTCCCTACTGTCTCCTTATGTCCTGTCTCCTCATGTCCTGTCTCCATACGACCTGTCACCTTACCTCCTCTCAGCCTCCTCCCAGGCTGAGGTGAACTCTCCCTAGCATCTCTCTCATCGTCTTCCCCCACTTTATTATCAACTGTCCCCCCACAGAAACCACTGGTACAACCTACCTGCTCCCTTCCCACCATTGCCACAACGAGCAGCCTAAGCTGTTCCAACTCCACATCTAGTTCCTTCATCTTCACACATCCCCTACACTCAAAACTAAAACTATCTGCCTGAACCTCAGCCCAGGACTTCTCACACTCGGACTTGATGAAGTCCACCCAGTTGCTGCAACTGCCGCATATTAAATGCCTGGTGGCCTTTACCTTCCGTTTGCACGGCGCCATCACATAATTAAGTCATAATTTGATTGCTACGTTAGCCTTGAATAAGGCTGTTTTTGTATTCACACTTTAGGCTGGGTTATTTAGGATTTAATTTAATATTGACAATACTTTTCTACTAAGCATTCATGAGCCAAACTATGCCTGCCACCTAGCGAATACAGAGAACACTGTGTAAACAAAACAATGAACTCGGTGTATACCAACTTACGCTAAGATCCTGCTGTTAATTTCTTTTTAGCAAAAACGTTTACTACAACTGTGTCAGATATTACCTTATGTAAGTAACTTATGTAAATTGATCACTTTATCTCATATATATTCAACAATGTAAATGATAGTTTGATACACCAGTTTAGTTAATGACCTGTAAACAAACCCCGTTGATCACTTGCTGCATATATGTCTTTAAGAGTCCAGGAAAATACTAGCTGCCTCTGTTAACAAAAACAGTTTCTCAATATATGTATATGTTACAGTCAATCTGTGTAAGCAGTCATTTCGTGTAATGACTGACATGTTTAGTCATTACGCGAAATGACTGTTTCACTCAGGCATTTCACGAAATGACTGAACATTTAAGTAATTACGTGAAATGACCGAAAAAGAGGTGCAGTCATTTCGCGTAATGACTGAAACAGTGTTCTGCCCTGATTAATGACAACTGATGTGGGCAAACTTGCTGTTTTTTCATCTACCTAGCCAGATATTTTCAGAAATTGCCACCTAGCAGCTATCTATTTCTCACACTCAAAAATATTTTGTCTAACAATGATGACTGTCTCAATTGGCTAAGATTATTGTTCGGGTTCACTTTGGATTGTGTGGAACACCAGGAATTGAAGTTACTCCACATGGTCGAAACCACTTATCATCAAATTAATGTTTTTATTACGAGGTGCAATAATCCAGTCCCCCTGTGTGCGCTTTGTGCCATTATACCCAGAGCAAACACTATGAAGTATCAATTACAATTTGTCTTCTATTGTGTATCTTAAATTGAATGTTGGAAATGTAGAATGTCCTATTTTGTGGAGTCAGGACATTGTGTCCTATTGATTTCAGAGGTTCAGGATATATCCTATCACTTCTGTTTTCGGTGTGCATCACTGTGTATTTCGTTTCTTTATCAACTTCTCGATGTCACTGCATTTAAAAAGTTTATACCTGCGAAACATAAGAGCCAATTTTAATTATAAACTACCTAAACCAAAGTAGTGAGAAGAAAATATATATTGTAATATATTGTAATTGTAATATATTCATAATCATTATGTTTATCAATGTGTCTTTTATAGTAAATTTAACAATTGGTTTAACTTCCCTTTTAAATTAATTTGTTTGCACGGCTTAATGTGACAATTCTTGAAAGGACTTCTCGACTTTTGTTAGACAGTATTGACGGCTTTCATTTGTGCGTTTTCTTTCATTTTGTGGACTTCCTGGTTTACGTTAAGAGAGGAAGAATTTAACAGAGACAGGATTAAGGCTTAAATTGGTATCCAATACAACTGTGGTGGATATTAACTTGATGCTTCTTACTGAAAAAAAACCTTTGAAGGGAATTACCCCTGTGGCTTCAATGTGCAGATCAATGAATGTAGGTGTGAAATTTCACCATTACCAAATCAAAATGAAACCACATTATGTTATGCAAGCCACCAAAATTGCATATGTGGGGCTGTGGAGTAATTTCTATGACAAAAGTCTGGTATGATGTCATTACTGCATAGTTAAATGTTAGCTATGTCACATTTGGAAGATTATCTAACTATCTTTCCACCCATACCTAATTTATTATAGGTTGGAATATTTGCATTGATTAAATGGACTACTATCTACCCCTCAAATTGTGAAATGTCTGGTCAATTTATCACACTTAAAATCAAGAAACAATGTTCAGCATAAGAAACTACAAATAAAAATTGGTTCTTACTTGCTGAGTATGTAGTATCTATGGCGTGACTTTGAAGATTCATTAGTTGCTGCAAGCTTGACTTGTTCTATAGTATTGAAATATTCCACTATGGGAATTAGATGTTTTTGACATAATTGAAACATTTTCTAAAGTTCTTCCTTAAATTGTACTTCATAATTATCCTGTGTCACTGTGATAGCTATGTCAAGAGGCAAGTGATTAACACCCACTGATTGTGCTCTTTTATAGGGAGAGGCAATGCACAATAGCCAATTGAGACAGTCACCATTGTTAAGCAATTAGCATTCCCAGTTGGAGAATGCTTGGGTCATCCATTACCTGTCCATCAAATCAGAGAACACTAGTGAGATAGCTGTCAATCAAACTTTTAGTGTTAGAATCTCGTACCCAGAGAGGGATAAATTATTAGCAAAGTGTTGCTATTTGCAAATATATAGCAAATATTTATTCACTTTATTTATCTACTTGAGTAATGTGAATGTCTGAAGAATTGTGAAAGCTGACATTAATACACAATTGACATTGAAACAATATATAATGACAAAAGTACACAAATTGTTATTACACAGTATGACTGAAATGGCCACCAGTCAAACTGTGTAATAATAGTGCCTTATTTCCAGTCATTTCGCTTAATGACTGGAATTTTCAGTCATTTCGCGAAATGCCTAAGTGAAACAGTCACTTCGCGTAAATCCTAAACATGTCAGTCATTACACTAAATGACTAATTACGCAGATTGACTGTAACATATATAAGTAGTTTTTGTATAATATATGTCTAACGGTAATACATATTCTAACCAATATTCCACTCTTTCTGATTATTCACTATGCTATCTACATTTTCAAATGGTATTGATATTCACACGGTGGTGAGATGAGCCTTTTCAATGACACTCATTGACATCTACATGGTGTAACATGAAGATAAAACTACGGATACAATCAATAACAACACCATTCCTATGTGTGGGCTATGGTCTAGCATAATATATATTAATGATTCAATATTTGAGCTACTGGTGTTAATCTCGTAGACAACAACACTTTGTCAACTGAATACATTCAGCACACATACCCTAAACACAGAGTAACATGTGTTATTACTATTACAAGTGGTCGATCTGACGCACGTCTATTACCTTAATAACCTAGCCCAGTCCCGGGGTAAAAAAAAACTAGTAATATTAAATATAAAAATAAACTAACATATTAACTATCTAGGGTTTTCCTACATGTGGTGTTGGCCTTGGGTCAACTGTCCTGCTGGATTTTCCCGATGCTGGCTCCCAGTGCTGCCACAGCCTGGTGCACTGCCTCTAAAGTTGGAGGTTCACGTGTGCATATGCTAAGCCGACCGTTGCTTTGGTTGTAGCACCTAGTACCACAGACCTGGGCAGATGCTGCAGGTTTGGAGTGCTGGCCTCTGGTTGTCCTGGAACACGTTGTAAGTGAACACCTGGTAATCATGATCTTCACTGGGAGACTCGTCTCCAGCGATGTCATGTTGTGTTCCAATTGTGTTCTGTTGGAGGTCATCGGTTGGGGCTACTCGCACTGTGACAATCTGGTCCTCATCAGACTCCGAGTCACTCTCTGCCATTGGTTCCTCCTCTCCTATAACCTGCATCTATCTCCGGGTGACAATCTTCGTTGGATCGGAACCATCTAATAACTGGATTGTGTACACATTAAAGTCTGATCGGGCAACTACCATGAATGATGTAGGGTCCCAGTTATCCTAGATTTTGTGACGATCCGGATGATGTTTCTTCCTCAGCACCTTGGTACCCACTGGAATCGGGTTATCATTAGCAGTCAGGTTGTGATGATCTTGTAGCAGATTTTACATTCTTGGAGGCCATATGGAATGGCATCTCCAGATGCTTCCTGTGGGCTTCAACCCAGCCCCCATGCTACAACCATCTTCTCCCTCTTCTCAGATATTCAGCAGGTGATCTATTGGTAGACAGCGATGCCGCCCATAAATGAGTTGATAAGGGGAAAACCCTGTAGACGAATGTGTAGTGCAGTTGTAAGCCTACAAGAGAGTGGGGAGGTGATCCTGCCACTTCTTCTTCTTCTCTGGTGGAAGTGCTCAACATGTTGTGAAGGGACCTGTTGAAACTCTCGCACTGTCTGTTCCCTTCAGGGTGGTAAGCTGTTGTTTTATACTTATGTATGTCGTACAACTTGCAGTACTGGTGGATGATGGCAGCTTCAAAACTCTGACCTTGGTCGATGTGCAGCTGGTAAGGCACTCCAAATTTGGTGAACCACTCTTTCACCTAGACCTTGGTAGTTATGACAGCAGAGTGGTCCCTCCTAGGAACTGCAATACTGTACTTCATAAATAAATCAGTTACCATGAGGATGTCCTCCCACCCATCACTTGCCTTTTCCAGCTTACTGTAATCGATGGCTAGAATCTGGAGTGGCCGAGATGCAATCAGACCACCAATTGGCAGTCGCACTTTCGATAATGGAGCTCTGGCAATGACATTTCTCGCATTTCTGGCAGTAGTTCGTAACATCGCTTGTTATGCCTGGCCAGTAACACCTCATTCTGACCAGTGCCAGTGTTCGCTCGGAGTCTTGGTGTCCTGCCATGTCATGGAGGCGCAACAACATGGTATCTCCCAGACACTAAGGGAAGAGTACCTGTAGCAGATGCTTGCCAAATTCACCGTGTGCATAGGTAGAGCACTCCATCAGTCTCCTCCAGCTTGTCTTAGTTCTACAGAATCTTGTGCACGTGATAGGACTCCCTCTTCAGTACATATGTACTGGGCTTTTTTCCAGTCGATCATAAGTGTTTGACACATGACAGCACCTGATCCTGTGATTGTAGGTTTGTCAATTCATACATGGCATATGAGGGAAGGGTTAGCGAGGAAGCTGTTTGCTCTTCCTCCAGGCCAATGGACGGTGGATTCTGACAACACCTGCACTGTGTAACTTTCACAGATCTCTGGTGGCATAACCAGGGGTTGTGTTACCCAGAACTGTTAGTTCCTCTCCGACTGAGGGCATCAGAATTGGCATTTGCATTCCCAGTGTGATGGACTATGTCAAACTCAAAGTCGGACAGCTGGGCTGCCCACCGAAGCTCTACAGCACCAGGTTTGGCAGTCTTCAGGTAAGTCAGTGGGTTGTTATAAGACCGTGAAGGTTGACCCCAAAAGATACAGTACAATACAATACAATAATACTTTATTTGTTTGACCAGGAAATTACAGTGCTGATTGACACTTACAACACAATAGAAACAAAACTTTTAACATTAGGTCTACAGTTGGCACATCACATATATACAGTATAAATCGCAGGTTATTTAATTACAGATTTCTGTCTAATTCAGTATTAAGAAATGAAATGGCAAAGGGTAAAAAAGAATACTTGTAGCGGTTTGTCTTGATGTTAGCGAGTAAAAATCTGCTGCTTCTGTGACTGAGCCATGAATCAAATTCGACATGGAGGGGGTGTGAGGGGTCTTGAGTATTTGACTATCTTTATGTTACTTTCCCTCGATACAAAGACTGGAAGTTGACTGTCAACCAACAATATGACTGGCTCTATGTACGACTTAATCCACCCTCCCTTGATCATGTTCTGAAACATTCCCACCTCAACAGGATGCCCCCAAAAGAGATAGTAATGGAAATCCATGAACTAGTCTGAAATCGCCCACTTAAGAGCGAGAAGTTCTAACTCCATCATGTTGTCGTTGCCCATGTTCTGCTCGGTCGGTTGCATTCTGCGACTGGCATACACTATCACCGTTCTCATGCCCTCCTTGTCCTGGGACAACACAGCACTGAAACTGTGAAGGCTGGCGTCTGTCTCCATGATGAAAGGGCGTGAAAAGTCGGGAGAGTTTAAGATGCGGCTGGATGTGGTGTGTTTTGAACTCCTTGAACGCTTTCTGTGCATCTTCATCCAATTTCTGTGTAAATGGATGATTGTCTTCAGCGTTTTAGTGTTTTAGTTGTTTCTTCCAGGATCATTGCATTTGTGTGTTGATTACTGAGGACTCAATGCTCACACATGTAAAGATGCATACACATTGCATAGTATGAGTTCAGTCATATGAACTTTGGGCTTTGCATTGCCCCAGCCGCCTTCCAATGCCTCAACAATTATCTTGGGAGATGAGAACTACACTTCGTTGTTCATATATCTTGATGACATATTAGTATTATCCAACACGTATGAAGGTATGCTGGACAGTAGTGTTGTTCTGAGCTTCAGTAAAATCTGGAGCATTTCGGATCATTGTAATGAGCCAGTCATGTTGACAGGAACCCCTTCGTACATGAGAAGTCGAATTAAACTGAGAACTTTCTTAATTTTGTCTTCTTCAATCACAAAATGTGTTGAATCAGTGTGTGTTTATTAGGTGTCACTGGGGTATCAAATCTACAAATGACAAAATCACCTCTGATGGGAAAAGCTGCCATCGGATGAACGTTCGTGAATTGTTGAATTCATATATGACGGTCACGTCACTGTGCAGTTCACTTCCCATGACTTCACACATGACTTCCGTAACAACAGTGAATCCAAACTATCACAAAAATATGTTTATCTACGAAATTGTGCCGTTTTGAATATTTCCATTTTGATATACTATTCACTTTAGAGACGTGTATTCCTTGCAGTAAATTAATCGCAATTTGTCACTGGTGTTATTCCACCTGTCATATGTTATACCCCTCATTTTGACTGCCAGAGCCAATGAAAGTCCTTGCACATGGCTTTTTAGTGTCATTTATTCATATGCTGAGATGAATGCATTGATCAGGGATAAAACAGTACTGTCTTAGCCCTCTAAAAAAGTTGCATGCTATTGATACATCGAAAGAGTATGCTATTCGGAGAGTGACCCATATATGAAATATTTAAAAATGGTGTCTTTCCAATATTTGTGGAGGTAGGATATTCCCTACATTTAGGTTTAACCCCACTATTTATTTCAGAATTCCTTCTTTAACTCAGTATGAATAACCCTGTAAAATTTGTTTACTTTTTATTCAGGATTTGTATACCACATACCCCCGATACATACATCAATTACACAATTACTCAGATAAAAAATCCAGTATTTAACGTTGTTTGTGTGGTAGTGATTACAAATTTGGAAACTTCAATTGGACATGCTATTTTTGTCATTTTAGGCATGTTTTAATTTAGTTTAACCATGTTAAACATTAACAAGACAGGCAATCAATGCATGTCCGGAGAGCTTTTGGTGTTGGTAATTCATGTGGAAATGTATTTAAATTTTTTGAGAGACAAAAGACACAATTTTGATCAATTGCACACTTTTTTGGGACATTGGCCCATGTGGACATTTGACATACATTACATAACTTGGAACAATTGTTTGTAGTTATATACAATTGTTTTATATGATTATTCCGACTTACATGATCTATGTAAAACGTCTACATATGTTTGCTTATACCGTATGAATGCTTTGTGGCAGTAGTACATGATTTTTGGGGCGCAAAGTTGTATCATTACCATTGGCATTGCCCTACCAAAGCTTGACTGGGTACAGCAGAGTCATAATCTCTTGAAGTGGCTGCCTTTTTTCCAATGCAATGTTGGGTAACTTGGCTAGTGTCATATAGTAAGAATAAAATAGGTGCTAATACTGATCCTTGTGGTACCCCACACAAAACTTTCCAATTTGAAACCTCCCCATCTACTACTATCAGTGTCAGCCATTTTACATCCATCCAATATTCCATGGGCTTTTATCGCATATAAAAGTATTTTACAAACCTCTGGACTGCTAAGTGTTAATAATACCACGAGAAACTTTCAAAGCTCTTTATCATTTTTGAAATTTGTCATTTCCGAGATACGAAGTCAATTATTCAGGGAGTTTGGACATATGGGAGGAAATGGTTTCTTATAAAATTGCTGGATGGCATAACTAAAATGCATTAGTTGCCACCATAAGGTCCATAGTCAAAGGAAATGCTATAGCAATGGATGATTTTTTACATCAATGAATGACAAAATTATCATCAACAAATGATAAAGAACCATGAAAGAATTTAAATCAGCACAACAGAATGATATTAATCGTAGAAAAAAATCATCTTAATGTTCCAGACCCAGTCGCCAATGTATTTGTGGGTCAGACCCCCCGATTCAGCAATACCTAACAGAGATCAGTAGTGCCTTGTACCTTCTACTTTAGAGAATAGTCACCAGTCCAAATCTCACAATTTACAAATGTTGTAATGGAGACTTCAATATTCCTGGCCAACAGGCTCAAAAAGCCCAAGAATAGCAAATGGCTTTCACAATGAAAATAATATAATTATGTATTTGGCACATTACCAGACATACAAACATTTTGTTCGATAAAATTTGGCAGTAAACACACTGCAAAGCAAAACTCTATTTGCCATTCATTCATTCATGGCACCTATCGTTCTACGTCAAATATTTCATTGTTTGGAAATTTGGAGGATTGCAAAATGTTGTCATGTGGTAAAAAAGTACCATCACAAACAGAATTGAAAGAATGAAAATATAAAGAGAGAATGACATGCCATTCAAGCGACTGTTTGCTTTGAAATTATCATGAAATTCATTTCTCCCATATAGTACGTACATGCCTTACAATTATACTTGTATATTGAACAGCATAGCTACCATTTATTGATCACACTGATGTTGGCGAGACGCTCAACAAACATGAACACTGACTCAAAATTATAGCTACATTAGTCACATTGGTCTTGTTGTCTTTCTGCATTAAAGTTATTTCCAGGCTGTCTAACCATGAAACAGTGTGAAGATTTTGATTAAACACTGGACACTGAGTATATATGACATTACTCGTCAATATTGGTTTATTTTTTTATGATTCCTGTGTCAACATGGTTGAAACTTATGTCAAACCCCTTCAGAACGTTATGTCTGAGACAGCTGATTGAAGTGGTAGGAAAATGAAAGCATCTCAAGCATCAGGTGTATGGCCGGCCTCAAGGTCTAATAAGGACTTCTACTTGGGAAAATGACAGAAAAAAACCACAGTGACAAGGAAAAAACAGCGAGATCAAAACACAAACATCATCATGTTGAGTTGTGATTAGTTACATATGTTTACAATGTACAGTACATTATGTAAACAATATAACACTGATGTGTCAGATTGCTAGATCCTGAATGCTGAACAGTTTTACTCTATGTAATCTGCCTGACTTACTTGTGTAGAAGGAGTTTCTCAGGCCAGCACTCTTCTGGTTTCCACTCTCAGTAACAACAACAACTGTGTACATTTTGCCAGATGTCAACCCTGTAAATGTTGCTGTTCTAGTTCCACTGCCAGATACTGTTTGGTCAGCCACGTTCTCCTCTTGTACACTGGCTGTGTACCCTGTCCACACCCCCGAATCTGGGACATCCCATGTCACAGTCAGTGAAGTCACATCATTCGAGGTCAAAGTAAGGTTTCTGGCAATAGTTGGTACTGTAAACAATAAGGGGAAACAAATTAACAAGCTTAATAAAATAGACAAAACCTAACATAGATATCATACATTAACCTATAAATAGATATTATAAATTAACTTAAAACAATTCAAACCAAATGGTAATAATAATTGAATTTTCAGTTGTGCTTATGACTTGGTGTTGTTTAGGTAAAGACATTTATCACTGTAATATTCAAAATTATTGGTGGTATTCGAAAGGTTGACCTCTATTAAATTTCCAGCCAATAAAATCATTACCATAATCATCTTGATCCCTGACAAATATGAAACAATTGTTAAAACCAAATATTCCAGGAATTCTGATTGCACCAATATGTTGCCTATCAGTCTTACTCATCAAATTATGATTACATATTAATGGTATTAATAAAACACCCATTGAAGATAACCATAGTGCTTGGATTCACGAGGCAGAAGTACAAAAAACCTAAATGTACATCAACATACCATAC
>SDWI01000656.1:173741-198629 GCA_009193005.1 Lamellibrachia luymesi | reverse complement strand
ATATATAATTATAGTGTTTTTTAACTGTCTGATCACCTAAATGTGTGTATGGACATCCATATATAATATATCATTTTCATGTTTTGGTTACATAAATTAAACATGTTAGGGGTTTTGAAAAAAGATATGCCGATCACTAAGTCTGAATAAATTCCCTGTGGTATGTCGATAACCACTAAGTTTTTTCTGCCTCACGAATTCAAGCAATATGTTTACTTTCAATGTGTGCTTAATGAATACCATTAAGGTCGAATACTTAAAGTTTTCCTTGTACAAATAGATGAGCTTTCTAACTAGAAAGTCATACGGAGAGTTGAAAATATCAACAAATAGGCAAACTTAAGTCATTATTTTGTTTCATCCTGGGTGATTTTAATGTTAACATAGCCTTATCCAGGCTCCGTGATGTGGCGCCACCGTTTGTCACTCTCACAACCACCTATCTTCATAATGCACTTCCCATTGTCACTGGGACTTCCGTAATACCTGGAGATTTGCCCAGAAATTGGGCAAACATCTGGGCCTTTCATTGTAACTCATCAGTCATGAGTACAATTGTATAATTCTAAACTTAACCTGTATAGAATTTTAATTGAAACTATTAGCACAATAAAATAGTGTCATCACTGGCACTATGGTTGAGGAGTTGATCGAAGCTTGCATTGATCTTGTCTCGCCTGAGTGAGATTTGCCTCCTGGTCCCCTCAATTGAGAAAATCCAGTGTTATGATAGCTGTGATACAGCACCACACACTTGCTACGTATATATGCATGGCAACTTTAGTGATAATAATATAAGGAGGCAAGCGATAATAATATAATAATTTTATTATAATAATTATTACATACACAAAATACGTGTTTATCGCTTTTTAGTAATGTCCAAAATACCCCAGATGAGTCAGTTTTTTGGCCCACCTCACAATTTAGACATTGTTATAATTTTAGAATGGGAATGAATAAAAATATTTGGTTTTAAAATTTTCAACTTTCACTATTTCTCTTTGCTTTAATAATTTTTTTGTAGTTCACAATAAAGTTTATCTTTTTTGTTACGTTTGTAGTGGTAGTCACTCTGATGAAGACATTTGAGAGCTATATCATAATAGATAGTATCCTACTTGTCTCTGCACTGTCATCCACAACATGGTCTCTTGAACACAACACCCCCAGTTTACTCTCCATCATCTCTGCACTGTCATCCACAACATGGTCTCTTGAACACAACACCCCCAGTTTACTCTCCATCATCTCCACTTCTTTTCCTTCCTTTGTTCCTACAGTAAATAACCTAGTTGAACTTTGTCTATTTTTTATTTTACTCCCAATCTTTCATTTTGCTTGTTTTTGTCCAATTTAAATGTAGTATGACATTTGCCCACAAAAATAAATAACATTCGGTACTGTTAAAATATGTATGTTTTCACAAATTCCTGGCCATTTTCACTCATTTTCTGGTACCAATGACTAATTTGACTAATTTTTACTGCTAAAAACTAGAGGACCTGGACTTTGCCGACGACATAGCACTCATGTCATCATGCTACACACACATGCAAACAATGACAAGACAAGTGAATCAAGCAATCCTTGCAGCAAGGACAGGATTAAGAATAAATAAAAAGAAAACTCAAATATTGAGGATAAACAGCAAGTGCGAAAACAGAATACTAATCGATGGTTAAGAGCTAAAGGAAGTGGACAAGTATAACTACCTGGGTGCTAACGTTAGTAAGCAAGGAGGAGGCGGCGATGACATTGTTAACAGAATTCGTAAAGCTAGGGTATCCTTCATGAAACTTAAGCAAACATGGAGTTCAAATATATGCACATTGATATCTAAATTGAGGCTTTTTAACACAATTGTTAAACCAGTGTTGTTGTATGGAAGTGAAACATGGAAAATTAATGAAGGCGACAACAGAAAGTTAGATACATTTTTTTTCAAGTGCTTAAGATGAATCCTACAAATTCGATGGCCGTACGTTGTATCAAATCGAGATATTCTCGCAAAAACAAAATTGAAGACAATCAGAACGGAGGTGAAGTTAAGAAGATGGAAGTAGGTAGGACATATCCTACGAATGGACAAGAACAGCAAATGTGAGACGGCATTGACCTGGACGCCTGAAGGTAGAAGAAAGGTTGGTCGACCAAAGACAACGTGGTGATCAACTATTGAAAATGAAAGATGCATACTGGGGTGGAACAGCTGGAACGAAGCCAGACGTGTAGCAGCTGACAGAGCGAGCTGGAGGAGATTCACTTCGGCCTTATGGGCCACTGGGCCCGAAGAGGATAGGTGACGTAAGGTGTGAAGTTACTGCTAAATGAGGTATTCTAAATTACAAACCAGATTCGGTAAAACAAAATGTGTTCCCTCTAACTTCTGGTGAAAGCGCTTGTTTTTCCCCAACTTAAATATTTTTATCAAAACTCGGCCATCAGATGGTTTTAATTCCACCAACATAAATCTTTCTGTTTCCACCAACTTCTGGTTATTTCTCATGATTCGTTTCATTTGTACAGTTTTGCTAAGCAACTTCTTGTCATTTTCACTATTTCCTGCATTGTTAAGGACAACATTTTCTAAATAAATGGTGACGTACGAATCAG
Organism: Lamellibrachia luymesi; assembly: GCA_009193005.1. Lineage (NCBI taxonomy): Eukaryota > Metazoa > Annelida > Polychaeta > Sabellida > Siboglinidae > Lamellibrachia > Lamellibrachia luymesi. The sequence continues at coordinate 196,013 of SDWI01000656.1, read as the reverse complement.
GGAACTGGAGTCATTACAGAATTTTCATTATTGTTATGGAATTTTATTGATACAGATGTTAAAGACAATCAGCTTACTGCTGGTCCACTGCTGGAAGTCTGGAACCCTTATCAATTAAGTGATCACCAGTGAATGACTGGCTACAACAGGGTTTGGCAATCTTTTTGAACGGAGGGCCAAATTAGTTACTTGGAATAGGTCAGCGGGCCACACATACACGCACGCACATGCAAGCACGCGCGCGCGCGCGCACATAAGGATATTATCTTTCTTGTAACACATACTATATATATATATATAAATATATATATATATATATGTATGCATGCAACATACATACGTTGCTGTCGTAAATAGGTCTGATTTTGGACAACAGTTCGATGGTCACTATGCTGTTCAAAAACACACGTTATTCATGTTACGTGTTCTTGGCATGCAGCTGATGCCATGTTGACCCGTGTGCCACTGACGCCTGATGCTAGAGATGTCGCTGCGCCACCAAGTGTCCCACATCTGGCTGCAGACTTGACACTGCGAGCCTCAGCACGTCGTCCAAATGTCCATCTGTTAGATACGTTCATGGCTTGCATTATACAAAGTTCATCTTCATTTTTCACTCCCTGTTGCGAGCCCTGAGACTTGTCAATCGGTCAGCAAACTCCTGTCTCGGCAGCTCAATGAATGCAACGAAGGCCTACGTGTCCGGAGTGGCTGGTTTGTTTTCTATGAGCGTCGGGAAGTAATTTGCGCCCTGCGGTTGTGTCTCCCACAATCGAAACCTGGTCTCGAAAGCGGAGACAAACGGGCAGAGTTCATTGATTAGTTGTTCTAAAAATGCAAAATCGCACATCAATAAGGGGACACTGAATGCCGGTACTTCTCCACCCTTCTTCTCCATGAATACGCTAATCTCATGTCTCAGCTCGTACACGTGGCACAGCATGGCACCCTAACATAGCCAGGGCACTTCGCTTTAGTGCAGGAATTGTTAATATTGCACATTCATCTGGGACGGAAGGTGCTGGAACTGCCAGTGATTTAACGAGTGTTGACGAGTGTTATTCAAAACAACACATTATCACTCAAACACAAAAAGATAGAAAATTCATGTCTGCAACACATTATCACTCAAACACAAAAAGATAGAAAATTCATGTCTGCATGTGGGCAAAACTTAATTAATTAAAGTTTTAAAGAAGTGAGAAATGTTTGATATGTTCATCGCGTGGAAATGGTATTACCGGGTTGCATTATGTGATATGTCTCGCCTAGACGTCTCGTCTAGAATTTAGTCTAGACTATTTTTTATTTTATACATCAATATTGCGGGCGCGGGCCGCGCCATGCATAATCTCGCTATCAGTCCGCGGGCCGCATGAAATAGCTCTGCGGGCCGCAGTTGGCCCGCGGGCCGCAGGTTGCCGACCCATGGGCTACAACAACAAGCATGTGGAGCTTGTCCCCACCAGGAAGGAGGCTTGTCTGAAAAGGACAGTTGGGTGGGTAACTGGCTTCAAAGGACTATTGAATCATTTTAGACATTCAGCAGTCACTGAATGTCAGTATCTCCTGCTATGTAAACTTGAGGGTGATACTCACTGAGGTTTACACATATCTAGACATAACTTATAATAGTCCAAAAGTGCTGGTTTTGTATTTAAGATAAAGCTAAACATTGTTCTATCAATAGATGTGCATCATGTGGCATTTGAAAAAAATCTCTTGTAAAGGTCACTGACCTTGACATTTAACCCAATATACCCAAACAGAGTAAACCCCGATTTTGATCAAATTTTGTCTTTAGCAAGGTTATTGTATCAACAAGTATCACGCCAAAAAAATTAGAATGGGACCTTGAAGAGATCTTGAGATAGTAATTTAAAGTGAGTTTTTATTTATTTTGCATTACATCTAAACATGACATAACTTTGGCCCTAATGATCCTAAAGTCCTGGATTTGATCTTAAAATAAAGCTAAGACATTGCTCTATCCAGATATATGCATCATGTTGCAGTTTAAAAAAGTTTTTCTAAAGGTCAGTCAGGTCCTTGACCTTTGACCTGATATACACAAAATTAGTAAATTCCAATTTTGATCAAATTCTACCATTAGTAAGGTCATTGCATCAACAAGTTCCATACAAAAATACAGTGGGTCCATGGTAATTTCTTGAGATACAACAACTTGAAATTAGGATGGTGACAATTGTCACACAAATTTAGGTTCTGTAGTCTAATTTAACCAGATACTTTCAATGTTGTGTGCATTATCTATAATTGGTCAAATTTATTTTGATTTGGGTCTAGATAACACAATATACTTTGGTCATCTGTTTCTGTCTGTTTTTTTCTCAAATGCAGTGTTTCTTCTTGATTTTGGAACATTTGCTCACTAACAGGTTACCATTCCAACCAGAAGAGCTGGCATCATATTGCAGCCAGCCTAGGAGGGGGCAATACACAGCACAGGGCCCAAGGATCTGGTATCATATCAGCCCAATGGATCTGACATGGGACTGATGCTCAGCTGTGTGTATTGCTACACTGACACTTCCACTGTCATCATTACAATATGATATACAATCCCACAGGGATGATTGTATATAAAACCATGGGCTTAGGTGTTAGTCTCATAGTGTGGAGCACTTTAAGTGACAGCGGCGATGGCTCCAAAGAAAAAAATATGTGCCTAATCCTGAGTGTTGCCATCCATTTAAGAATCATAGAAGGAGGGCTAAGGGTGTGCGACCGATATCTAGACAATTGTTGGAAAGGGATCCAAGTCTGGGGCTTCAAGTTGGAAACAAACTCAGTGTTCTGTATAGAAAACATGTGATGGCTGGACCAACTACAAGCAGTTCATCTGAAACTCAGGAAATGGCCCGTCCAAGTACAACTGGTGTAATAGAGAAATTGGAAGATAACTTCTCCACATTAAACACATCGATATCACCACTAGGAAGTTAAAAGTGAAGCGGGTTGGAACTGCTGTCAAGCAAAGACTACAAGCCATGAATGTAGAACTGACACTTCATCAGATCAAACTGGTGAATCTGAAATCATGCAGCAACTAAAATATACATTCCATAACTCAACGAAGAAGAGTCTGAAGACACAGATCCTCACCATCTTGCCAAATAGTTGGACAAGACAAAAGATCATGGAAGAATTTGGTGCCACTGATTACATGGTGAGGCGAGCAAAGCCGTTGGCCAAAGAAAAGGGAATCCTAGCAACCTCAAACCNTACAAGCCATGAATGTAGAACTGACACTTCATCAGATCAAACTGGTGAATCTGAAATCATGCAGCAACTAAAATATACATTCCATAACTCAACGAAGAAGAGTCTGAAGACACAGATCCTCACCATCTTGCCAAATAGTTGGACAAGACAAAAGATCATGGAAGAATTTGGTGCCACTGATTACATGGTGAGGCGAGCAAAGGCGTTGGCCAAAGAAAAGGGAATCCTAGCAACCCCAAACCCAAAGTTATCAGGGAGAACTATGACTCAAATAGCAGTTGAACAAGTCAAAGAGTGGTACAGATCTGATGAAGTTAGTCGTGTGATGCCAGGGATGAAAGATTTTGTGTCAGTGAAAATGGAGAAGCGAATTCAAATACAGAAGCGCCTTATTCTTTGTACCCTCAGAGAGGCATACGAATCATTCAAAACAAAGCACACAGAAGTACAAGTTGGATTTTCCAAGTTTGCAGATCTCCATCCGAAGGAATATGTTCTTGCAGGGGCTAATAACACACATGCAGTCTGTGTGTGTACTGTGCATCAGAATGTCAAGTTGATGTGGACAGGTGCCAAGCTTTGTCGTACGACATTGGAGGCTATCCCACTGATGTACTATAAGCATGGCCTGGCTCAGATGAAGTGTAATCCTTCTCTTCCTGAATGTCACATGGGAGAATGTGCACAGTGTCCCAAAAGATCCACCTTTAAAGAACAATTGAATGCACTGATGGAAAGAGAAATGGTAGATGAAGTATAAACAGTAGGTATTGACAGATAGGTCAACCTAAGAAATGATGGTGAAAAAGACAGATGATTTTGTCGATGACCTGTGTGACAAACTGGAAGTCCTCCTGCGACACGATTTCATTGCCAAACAACAGAGCAATTTCCAAACAGAGGTCAAGGAGAGACTTCAGATGGGTGAATTCCTTGTCCTCCTGGATTTGCAGAGAATTATTCCTTTGTGCTGCAAGATGCAACCCAAGGATTTCATTGGAACAATGCACAGGCCACTATTCATCCATTTGTGGGCTACTACCAGAGGGACAACACACTGCAGCACATCAGCTGTCTTCATCTCTGAGTGCATGAAACATGACACTGTTTCAGTGCACCTGTTCCAACGGTGCCTCCTCAACTTCCTCGAGGAACATTTCCAAAAAAGATCATCTATTTCTCTGACGGTGCTGCTTCCCAGTACAAGAACAGGAAGAATTTCATCAATCTTTGTCATCATCTTGAAGATTTTCAGGTATGTTGTAGTGATACTTTTTATGTATTCCATTATAATATATATTTTTGAAAATCAATATTAAAAACAATAGGCAGTTTAACTTAAAACCAAATACCTTTAATAATACACATCTAGTAAGCATGTGTTCATTTCAGTTGTTACTTTATTAATTGATTTAAATCAATTAAGTTCATATAATTTATTTACCCCATAAATGTTTTCTTTAACTTAGTTGAAAAAATTCCCAATTAAGTTTTGGCTCAACCTGATATTATATGGTACTTCATTCGTGCAGTGGTGATTTCAGCTGGCCATGAGTTAGCAGTCTTGAGACAGATTAGGTTCAAGGGGCACAAATGGAAGAGTAGATAGAAATAATAGATATGTAAACTGGGCTGGACCAGCTAGCCAGGGAATGAAAGACTGATCATGCAGGCAGGTGGGAATGGGAGAGAAGGCTTAGAGTCCTAGACAATCATTTGTTTATTGATTTAACAAGATTGCCACCCAAAGGGTAAGCTACATTTGACAAGTGGACAAGGAAGCCACTAGCTTATGAAGTCCACTTTTTATGTGTAGCCCCCCATTATTAAATATACCACAAATCTCTGCCTAAAGGAAATATTTTGAGTTGCAAAACTATCTGCCATGTTAAACTGTAGGGCCACACAAGACGTGCATGCATATATACATGTATGTATGTACTATGTATTGACTGTCTAGTATACTGTGTTGTGTTCTATGTCATTTCTAAGCATAAATGACAGTTACATATCAATGTGAAAATAATCTGTAATTACAGTACATTGTACATTTTGTAATGATACATAAAGTATTTTGTTAATTTAATTCAAGTTAATTGAAGAATCTGTAAGGTTAATTTAATTGGAACATTTCTGAGTAAGTTATAATTTAATTAATTTGACTGCCCATGTCTGATATATAGCAAACTTTTGTTCGTATTTCCATAAGTCGATGTATGTATGTAAATATAGTTTATTGTATGTCCAATATTTGGAAACATGAACTTCTTTTTTATTCTATTTAAATTGAACAAAATCCATCTGTTCAGGTACCAGCTGAATGGCATTTCTCAGCAACATCGCATGGGAAGGGAGTCTGTGAGGGACAGTAAAACACCTCGCTGAGGCCATACGATGAACAAATAATGACACCTCAGCATCTGTATGAGTGGGCACAAAAAGACATCCCAGCTCTGCTGTGCATTTCCAGTAATGCATGCAAGAAGAGTACAATGCTGAAAAGTGTCACTTCATCCGTGCGGCCATGCACCGTCATTTGTTTATCCCAGGAACCCTGACATACTAGTCACACACTGTACAAGTGTCTTGATGATGGTGAACCCAACGACTGCTACTCCAGTACTGGTCGAACCTACCAAGTTGGTGCCACAGAGCAAGCGAGTGCCACCAACAAACTTGCACAGTAGATATATTATCAGTTGTACTGTTGTACACACAATGTGGTTAAACCGGCTAACATTATTATGGATTAAATCACTGAGAATGTCACTAAAGACTGGAATATTCAAACACTGCGAACATGCACATCTCTGGGTGATTATTTGTATGCTTATTCTTGGACATCCAAATACATCCGTCATCGTTACAATATGGTGTAATAAATTCGCTTCAATTTGGTACATTTCAATTGGCCTATTCTTTTCTCCCCTGCATATATTAAAGTATGAGTGTTACCAAGTGCTGTCTCAACTTTAATGTGCTGTATCTCAAGAAGTTACGATGGTCGCACTGTATTTTTTATATGAAACTTGTTGATATAATGACCTTGCTAAAGATAACATTTGATCAAAGTCAAGGTTTACTCAATTTGGTCTTATTGGGTCAAAGGTCAAGGTCGGTGACCTGACCTTTGTAAAAAACTTTTTAAAACTGCCCCGTGATGCATATCTCTGGATAGAGCAATGTCTTAGCTTTATCTTAAGATCAAGAACAGGACTTTAGGACCATTAGGGCCAAAGTTATGTCAACATACATGTTTAGATGTAATGCAAAATTGTCAAAAAACTCACTTTAAATTGCTGTATCTCAAGATCTCTTCAAGGTCCCATTCTATTTTTTTGTATGATACTTGTTGTTACTGCATATCATTAATATGCAATAACTCAAAAACTATTTCACTTACAAGTCTGACATTTGGCTTACGTAAATTTCACAACAGGCCCAACATGTGCGCCAAATTTCATTAAAATTGGAGGGGGTCAAGAACATTGCTGGTTGATTTCATATGGAATAACCCTAAATAATAAAAAAATAGGTCTGATATATATGAAGCATTCTAACTAAACCAGTAGCATAGACTGATTTTACAGCGTGGGCCGATTAACAATTGTATGTTGATATTGATGATTATGAAATTATGACAACAATTTGATTAGAAATACCATGTACTAGATATTTAGCAATATGAATTTTTTTGGGAAATCACACATGCAAATGGGTGTAAAGTAACATTTTATGTGAAGTTATGAATTATGAGCAAAAACAATGGCCACAATCGGACTTTTATGTGTGCCCATATCTAAAATTTCCTTAGATCTCCTTAGCATGTGTTGTGGTAAAATACAAAACAGCTCATTTGTATCACATTGAAGCTGTTAGAGTACTACAGAGTTCAATCTAGGATATTGGACAAGTGGGCCTATGCCCAATTCTAGTTCTAGGTGGCCCATTTTGGACAATATTGCACTGATTGCGCAGCATGCAATCATGCGAGGGGTGGTGCTGGTGTGAGATCAAAATGTTCAACCCCATGAAATATTCGGGTATGGACATAAGTCCTCATCATTTCAGAGGGGGTAGGATAAACCCCTGCTAATTGGATGCGGCTTTTTTTGCAATTCAATAGCATATGTGAGCACAGCATGGAGTAGTATATAAACAGAAGCTACAAGAAACTGACTTGCTTTGAGAGGCTATAACATGTCCCTTCATGTCGTCCCTTCGCCCATACTCTTGGTGATTCACCCTCTCAATATGCCTATACTGATATTATTCCCACTTCGCCTAATGAGCTGTTGAAATTGAATACTTGAAAAAATATATAAAATATGTTTTGCAGAAATCAGAGTTAAATCTAAATACTTTTAATTAGGCCTATTTTTTATATACAACATTTACTTAATCCAAGAACTTTTTTAGAGTAGGGGTTTTGTCCTACCCCCTCTGAAAAGATGAGGGCTTTTGTCCTACACTTGAAATATTCAACCAGGGTGAGGATTTCCCTATAAGATTTTCACCCCCTCTATGAAATATTCACTCCCCCCTTATTTTAGAAAATAATAATTTTTCCAACTCTGGTGTTTAAAGATCTAAATAATATTGCTAATTGCAATGGTTAATTATGACAAATGGTTAATTAATTAAATAAATTCTCACCTGAGGGGTGTTCATTTCACATAAAATGTCATCCGTGGGTGAGGATTTGGGATGTGTATCTGACATGGTATCGAATATTCGATCCCATGGAATAAACACCCCCAGTGAACCAACCCAGCATTACTGTTGACTTGTGAACACAGTTTATTGTTGTCAGATTATATGTGTTTTTACATGTTTGCAAGAGTTGACAGAAAAAGCCAGGGTTGGCTTTCTGATGGTTAGAAAGGTATGTCTGTCAGAACATTATCAGAAACTGTCAGAAATTAGATTGTGACAGGTTTCTGACACCAGAAACTGTCAGTACCTATACATGGTACACCAACAAGGCAACAGTCTACACGCCACTTGACCTCAGGTCCTGTCTCCATGTGTCGCAGGACATCAGGTCCTGTGCACTGAACAGTTTACAGAACCTGCTGATTTTTTACAGGACCTGATTTTACCTCCATATATTACTAAAAAAGTTTCATGCGCACCAAGTGGATATATATATATATATATATATATATATATATATATATATATATACAAGTGGGCACCAGCCTAGAGAAAATTTAACCAGGTTCCTGATTAATTTACCAGAAGTGCTCCGCGCACCGTGTGAATATATATATAAAAGTAGCGGCACAAGGCGTCAAGACTATTAACATGACCGGTTATTATTTCAGTGTAGAATGACCGTTCAGTTATATGTTAAGCGTCAATGTTGTTGATTAAAAATATAATGAATGCTCCCTTGCTTCGGCTACGGTTTTCTTGCAATGTGTAACGTGTCACAAACACACAATTTGTGGTTAACATAAATGCAATATAGCCAGGACAACACTTCTGAGATGTTTATTAACATTCCTTTTATTTTTGTTGCTTCTGAAATATTACAACAATATTTTTACGTAAATATTTCAAGTCACCATCTCACCCCTGCATGGCGGCCAGAATTATCACTTTCATACCTCGCCATGATCATATAACCCCAATTCTGAAAGAATTGCACTGGCTGCCTGTCAAATGTCGAATCGAATTTAAGATCCTTGTACATGTGTTCTGATGTCTCAACGGCACGGCACTGCTGTATCTTGCAAACATGTCTTTAATAGTTAATTTTTTTTATATTATTTAACTTTTCATTATATTCGCTATTGTGCACATATTTATGCTATTTTTAATGTTTTTATATGTTATTAGATTATATACAATTAGCTTTTTATATGTATTAGTTTTTATGTGTAATTTGACTATATTACATTGTATATGCAATTATATTCCTGTACAGCGCTTTGAGCATTTTTTTGGAAATTGCGCTTTTAAAAATAAATATTATTATATGTGAATGCTTAGCAACTGGTGGCCAAGCAGTGCTAAGTAGAAAGCAGTAGGTCAATCGGCTTGAAACATACACATACACAAGAAAGCAAACCGAGTCAGTAGGGCTGTGGCTCACTATCAGCTCAGAGCAGTAATCTGACTTTTACTTTGGGTATTACAACAGCCTGGAAATCTTCTTCATAACTAAATTGCAACAATGGAAGCTTTTAACTGACCAATCCAGCTTGTAACTACATTTGTATTGCTTAATCTTAACTCCAAGAACTCCACAAAGAAACCCTTGTCTAGCGTTTTATTGCCTTCCCAGTTGTCACTGACACCTGTCCACAGTCCTAATACAGTTTACTGGTGTCCTCTGCAATGCTATTGCCAGTTTCCTTCTTGCATTCCCAATTATAACTGACACCTGTCCTGTTGTTTTAAAAGCTAGCTGCCTAGTGCAACCACAGTGGCACAATTATTTATGTAATCATCATTATGTACAAACAAATTAAGCAAATTTTAACATAATATAATACACAGAGTAAAAGTTGGAATTGCATATGAATGGTGACAGGATAATAATGCATTATATGTTGATTTTAAATTACAATCTACACATAAAATAAAATGGCATCCCTTGTTTAGTTTCTGATGGTTTCTGATGTCAGAAAGGTATTTCTGAGGGTTTCAGATGCTTCAAACGTCAGAAAGGTATTTCTGACGAGATGGCAAATACCACGGTATCAACCGCGGCATTTACTGTCTCATCAGAAATGTGCCAACCATACAAAAAGTTATATATATATATATCATATTTAATTAAAATAAAAGAAATTATTTAAATTAAAATCTAGTTTTTATATTTTAGAAAATCATGTTTTACCCTGGTGTTGAAATTCTCAATGATAAATTGCTAATTGCAATGGTTATTCAATACAAACGATTAATAAGGAATAATAAAATTATATCATGAATTTGATGGGGTTGACAATTTCACAGAGGGGTGACTATTTTATTAAGAGATTCTCACCAGGGGGTGTGAATATTTCATATGAAATATTCACCCAGGAGTGAGGATTGGGGGGGTTGGTGAAAATTATTATTACCTGTTATTATTACCTGTTACAATTATTATGACCTGTTACATCACCTTTCAATATGAAAACAAAAAAATACTAGTACTTTGAAAAGAAGGTTAACCTGGGAGGTCATATCTCCATGGCACAGTATATTGACCCGGGTAAACAAATGTCATGGTGATATAACCTGGAAACATTTATTTTCTTGATTTTTTATTTATTTAATTAATATTCTACTAGTTGATAGTTTTACACACATACTGCATGTTGAAATGATTGCACATAACATTATATTTGTCATTGACTCATTGTCATAACATAGATATACTACTACAGACACTTGATTGTGTTAATGAACAGTTATGTATACAGGTTTAACTATGCAATTATAGAAAGTCAATGCTCAGGCTCACTTTGGCTGGAATCGCCCCAATGTTTTTTATATTTTTTTTTACAAAATAGTACTATTTGCCTTTGATCATCTTGAGGTAGGTAGGTAAAGTCATCCCCCAGGCATTACGCCTGAGGAAGCCATGAAGGCTTATATGGCCAGTGCTTAAACCTGGTTTCTGTAGTGCGAAGCAACTTAGAGTGCAGTTATTACTGACTCTCCTGGACGGGACACTAGTCCATCGCAGGTACCTTCCAAACAGTGTTTGTACTCATTTGCAGCTGAGTAGACTGAGGCAAAGTAGGGTAAACGAAATTGCCTAAGCTTCGAAAACGAACCGTGCCGAGTGTGGGTCTTGAACTCACAACCCTCGAATTTAGAGTCCAACACCTTAACCACTAGGCCACGGCTGCCCCCCAATATGGTATCAAAACTCAGCTGAAACTGAGCCCAAATGTGATTTTTCACTAATTTTATTTCAGTTGGCTAATTTTTCCTTGTGCCTCACGAAATCCAATCCAAAATGTAGGATTGACAAAAAGTTTTAAAATATGTAATCAGTATCAAGTTCCATGTGACCCTTCCTTCATATTTACACTATGAATAAGCAATTATAAATAACATTTTAAGTGATGTTTGTTCCAAAATAAAAAAGGAAATAAAAGTCAGTTGTGGTCAATAAAAGCTTCTGATTTATGAATCCATTAAGATATTTTATTATGAGTAGGTACCTATAAAACAATGATACATTTCTGGACACGTTTTCTTCTGAGCTGGATAATTAAATGCATGATTTCTGCCTCATGAACATATTTTAAAGTGTCCATCTACCATGTAATAATTACACAGGAACGAAGCCACACTGCTGCATCGCCATATTCGTTTGGAAAGCAGGTCATACCACAACAAGCCTTCAAACTGACTTGATCCAAACAGAGAACGAAAATTTTTTATGCTGTAAGCACAATGTCGAAAATGAATGAAATAAGAACAACATGGTCATGGTCCTAGGTCCGCTTTTTTCCGCTATTAAGGTCTAGGGCTAGGCTGTCCCGTAACAAAGACAGTTGTGGCATTTATTAAATAATAACTGCTTATACCGGAACAAATTGTCATAGACATAGAGTCATAGACACTACAGTTAGGCTGTGTTTTCACGTACTAGGAGCGCGAACGTTTACCTACCTCCAGTAAGAAGAAAAACAACGCCAGTTTCCACAACAAGGCCATTTTGTGATCGTGTCGTACAAGGCGGAAGTAATTCGCCATTATTATTCAGTCCTAACACAACCCGGTAGTAGGTGCGGCCGTCTGGCCTACCGGGTGTCGACGAGCACAGCCAACACACAGTCTTGTTGTTGAAGAGTTCGTAAAACTAATCTTTTGCTGTTATATAAACTACCGTACGTCGACGTTGAAGCACAACAATATCACAAGTCTTGTAGTTTCAGGCATACAGCGGTTCTTCGGTAAAGTGACCTCAATAGTGTGAGTCACAAAACACAATCACAAAGTTTGGCATACTTGTTTGGCTATCCGTGACGTCGGCACCCTGCCTTCTCTAGACACACTTGAATGATTCCTGCCCCGCACCGTCTCTTGACCAATCAGCTCAGCAGTGAACTACAATACCGCCATCTAACGGACTGTGTAACAATTCCGTGATAGCATTTGCTTTTCAGTCTGGCATCGTTCGCAATCAGATGAAAATAACAAACGTAACTATAATATTGAAAAGAAGTTGTTATCTAAGTACAGACCTGTTTTTGTTATGCGTGGAGCGGTATGACTTAACATTCTCATATTTATTACAACTACAACTAGTATCACCATCTGGCGGACTAACTAGGTAAATTAGTTACGTGCTGGGCCGTCTTGTGATTACAATTTCTATTGTAACATAATTTGCGTGCTTGCGTGCGTGCGTGCGTGCGTGCGTGCGTGCGTGCGTATTTTTTACATGGTGGTGGTCTTAAATTATGCCTCTCTTGAGTATCACGTGGACAGGATGACTGAGAAACCAGGGATTCTGTATGGCATCAAAGACAATATAATTATTATAGTAATTAGTATTTAAGGTCTTTAATGGTATACTACCCTTGGGGATATATCTAGGGGGAGCTACAATGGCCCTCGGTCTCCTTCAGTTCAGTCCATACTTCCCAGGGTTGAATGACAATCACATGTGATCAGTATCTTGTTATTGTGTAGTGCCCGGATCATATATATTCTAGTAAAGTTCACATCTGTGTTCATTACTGGCCAACATGTGCACTCTCGGGCCCTGCGCAGGCATAACTCAATCCTCAAATGATACAGTAAACTTCATTTTAGGACGTAGACTGAAGTATGACTACTCCGTCACCTTTGAATATCAATCGGTCAATCACCGTTAACACATCCCTCGAGTGAAATTACGTAGTGAGCCGGCTTGGCAGAGCAGACATCATCTGTGGCCACCCTGATAAAATCATTAGGACTAGTGCACAGTGCACATATCACTTTGTCTGGTCTTGTAGCTTCTAATATGATATTGTATCTCTCTTGTCCAAACGGTATATGCCAAACTGCTTTCCTGGCTGATACTCTAACACTGTTGTACTCTCAGCAACGTCCTTTGAATTATTGTCGATGTTTGACTTAAGCGTTTCTTCATAATCAATACTAATGGCTTGTGATCTATGTTTATTGTGTGTTCTGGTGGCATTCAATTAAAGAGAATACTATAGCGAACACCTCTTTCTCGATTTGTGCATATTGTGTTTTTTTGCGGGTGTCCGTGCCCTGCTCATATGATCATTATTATTAGCAATGGTCATAGCCCACATTTACTAGCATCAAACTGGATCGTACGCGGATTACACTAACGCTGGTTATTAGTTGCATCATCATCTTGAATGGCCTTTCCTGTATTAGACCTGGCTAACTCAAATTGTGTGCAGCTGAAACCAAGCTTTGCTCATTGTTGATCAATGTTTGGAAAGAAAAAAAGGTGAGACATTTGACTTAGTTTGTTGTACAATTAACGTAATCTACTGCAATGAGCAGTTATTTCTTTGTTTGAATTAAAACCTTAGAGCTCAGATACTTTAACTATTGTATTATATATTGAATACAGACTGATATAGCATGAACGTTTACATACCTTCAGTAAAAAGAAGAGCAGCGCAAGTCGTCGTAGCCATGTCATTTTGTGATTGTGATGAACAACAAGGAAGTGTTCTCCCTTATTTAGATTATTAGTACAACCCGGTAGTTGGTGCAACCGATTGGCCTATTTGGCCGCCGACAGTCATAGTAAAGAATCCGTCCTTTCAATAGTTTGAAGTGTGTGTTGTTATTCGACCACTCGAACTACTGTGTTTCAAACTTGCTTCAGAGTAAGAATATCACCATTCCACTTCAACTATAAATACGTAAAGTGACACAGACAGAGTAAGTGCCTACTATCCAACGTGTGGCGCGCTTGCTCGACGAAGCGTGACTTCATGAGAAACGCTTCACTATCACGTACATGTACGCCGCCTGTCGACCAACTAAACACTATGCAGCACTATGCTATCGCCACATGTCGGACAAGAAAAGACGAAGTAAGACAGGATCTCAAGAAGCGTGGTACTCGGATAAGGAAACCATCTTAACCAATACACCCTGCATTTTGATTCGTGCTTCTAGCAGTCACACACGCAGCATGCAATTTGGCACTTATTCAGAATGCGGACCCGTTAGAACAATATGCATTTTAACCATACTGGGGCGGATCTAGGATTTTGGAAGGGGGGTTCGACTGTGAAGGTTCGCAAAATATTGAAAGTGTAACGAGCCACTGTATAGTGATTTATGCAAGCCGCATAATGCCCAATGCGGTAGCGGTTGGGGTCGGGGGTCTGACTTTTCAGATGTTCTCTACCGAGTAATATTTATTCTAGTATGTCATCAAATCATATGGTTTATGTTCAGCAAAGAGGTTATATTTATAATAAAAAACGGTAAATCATTGCTGACCTAATGCAATAACAATGCAATAACCATTCCAATATGTCTCCTTTTTTATTCACACAAATAAAATCAATGACACGTAGGCAATTATAGGTTTAGCGTCGTTGGTCACTAGTCGCTATACAACTATTATAGTTCAGTCATCTACTAGAGGCTTTGCCATTAGCACTCTTCTAGGGTGAAGTTCAGCGATTTTTTTCTGAAGACATGGTCATCATCAACATGCCTGCTGTAGTGGATTTTCATTAGTACCAGGAGAGCGAGCCTTTCTGTTGATGTTGTACGGAGATGTGTTTTCAGCAGTTTCAACACACTGTTTCACTGCCGGCTCCACCACTCATTCTCCACTCCCTTATGAAAATATACCATGGTATACAATGGTATTACATGATAAACAGTGGTATACCATCGTATGCCATGGCATTTACCACGGTATATTTTCATAAGGGTATGTAGATGGAAACATCAGCTCTTCAGCCATATATGGATACGATTCGTTCATCTTAGACCAACAGTTTGGCAGGGTACGAGCTTCAAATGCATCACGTGCAGTTGAGTCGTTCACGAACGTCAACACGTCCTCCTGGACGCCGTCTGATAGAGATCGGCATGTTGAAGTGTCTTTCTTTGATATTGCTTGCTTTGTCCGATAGTTTTTCAAAGAATTTTCGAGACTGCTCCATACCGACGCAGTCAAAGAATTTGGGGGTCTCGTCTTTCTGCGACATGACGTCCCCACGCGAGAGCCAACGGACCTCTGTGTGGAAGAGCAGATCGAACCTCTTGATCCGCACAAGAGACAGAAGAGCCAGGTCTTGAGGGTGTTTGACTTGATGACGTTTACTAGTTAGGCACCAATCGTTGAATAATACGAATAAATTAAATGGGAAGTATCTTAACTGGGAAAACTGTAAGTCCTTCGAGAACAGCAATTCATGGACTTGGATCACGACGTATTTTAATAATGTTGCATGTTTGCTTGACAGAAATATGCTTTGTGTGAATTTGATAGTATTACAGAAAGGCATTTTCTCTTTCGATTACCAAACAAAGTGAAAACATTTTTGCACCATTGCACGTAACCTTACCTTCAGTCAACCCTCCGCGTACTCCCTGGAAAACGGGAGGGGGTACGCGTATCCCAGGTTGAGAACCTTTGTATTAGACCATATTGGGTAATTTTCCACGGTAAAAAGGGGAGGTTTTCAATTAAGGTCGGCTGCCTACAAACATGCAAATACCAAATCAGCGAGCAGTAACGAGAAGGCCCTGTGATGCATTAATAAGCTTAGTGGGACGTTTTTGAATGTTGCAATATTGACCTTCGATAAGCCGATGGCTTCCTTGTCAACTTGTTCAATATTGTACCAATGAACATTGACTGATTGATGAACATATATTCATTGTTTCTACCTAATATCACAATATATTTATAACGCTAAATTGTAGCTTGGACCACACACCGGTGCCAATGGAAGAAGTCATCAAACTGTCAGGGTGTCTATTGATTGAACAATATTTCTTCATGGTTTAGTTTTGTGTAAGTGGTTGCAGCAAACTCTGCAAACCAGAAAAATTACAAAATCTTCATTTCTGTACGCCCGCTCCCCATACTTCATTCATGTTCAACAGTCATTCTACGTTAGCTGATTACCACAAAATATTCATCCGTTCAATAACAGTTTTGTAATAATGAGGCTTTGTTTCTGGGTGTAGTTGCACCAGAAACCCTAACGTTTTGGTTAGACTCACATTGTTTCTGTTTTGTCCCCGTCTTATCTGTTAAACGCCTCGTACAATCTACACGGATGTCTGTAGTGAAGGTACAACCTTAGAGCACGCCATAACCGTTCGCAATATGTCATAATTGCAAAATTGACGTTTCCAGATTCTATATTTTGAGCCTTGTGAGATTCGCCATGTCATCTATGCGAAGCTGGGCTTGCTTAGACCTGCAGCCACACCAGCCATCCCAACACAGGCAGATGCCGAGTAGAACAGAGAGCCTTTCTGTACAGGTAAACCTCTACATAATATAGGTTTCATACTTGGCGCGGGAGATTTGGGCGTAATGGGAGACGGGATATTGTATACAAATGAGTCTCAGTTGGGTTATTCACAACATTATTGGGTCCATGTTGCATGGTTGCGTTCCAGTCTTAGTTAGGCGACAAGTAAACGAAACCATGACCATTGGGAAGCAAGAATAATAGCATTGTGCAGTATGTAGCAAACAGTGCTTCGCGGAGCTGCAGAACAGACGCACGGGAACGTTGAACGTTTAGTTTGCTTGCGACGTTTTACGTGGGTATATTAGAAAGCAACGTTTTCATCGGCAAACGGTTTCTATGACTTTCGAACGTCGATTGTTCTTTGACCTAAATCAAACATATGGCCAATAAAATGCGCCGATATCGTTACGTCACGGTGTGGTAACTGGGCAGGTAGCAATAATTTATAAGCTAGATTTCAAACAAAACGGACGCGTTTTGAACGGGTTGCGGACAGAAAGGTTCGACGGCGCCTTGACGAGCTATCGTCTACTGGAGACCAAACTCGCGGATCTGTGGACATTACTCACGATGGATCAACATTATGATTGGTAAGTTTTACTAACATTGGCAGTTCTTATGACCTAAATATGTAACGAGTATTTGCACTGTATTTTTGCAGAAGCAGTATAAGTATTAGGCTAAACGAGTTTGGTTTGTTATACGTCTGAGTTCGGGTCCCTGATGATTTAGGCCCCATGCTAGGCTCTGTAAGATTTATTATTGTGATGTTTAAACTAATATACCACGACACAGACAATACTTATATTTGCGATATATCTCTTATGCCGTTGCACGATGTTAGATAATAAATTTTAATATTGTTTTTTTTGCTGATTAGTTGCTGGCATACGTCACAACGACGGGTGAGCAATCTTCGGGGTAATTTCAAGTCGTGGATTGGGCGACACAACCAGGTCGATGACGCCGAACTCTACGTGAAGTGAAGACAAACTGAAGCTGGGTTTATCTGCGGGTTCACAGCGTAAACGGTGCAAATCCCAAAGTTCCTGGGGTTGGCGAAACGTCTCATTCGCGACTAGGCACTGCGAGTAGACATTATCACGTCTTCAGGCGCAACAGATGATCACACGGCTACCGGAAGTGAAGCGTGCAGGCACTGCACGGTTGGGGGTGTCCTACAGTTTAGACTACCCGTCGGGACGGACGCCCTCTACTCCGAGGTAAGCCTAATACAACCCTCCGAACTTTGTAAACATAGGCCATATAGACAGTACTGCGTTTGCGCAAGATGATGCTGTTAGTGTTATTAAGATGTAGGTAATCGGTAGGCCTAAAGTTATTCAAAGAGTAAGTGGCTAATCATCGGTGATTTTTCATGTCAGGTGCCTTACGCGTGCTTCCGGTTTGGTAGTAAAGCTCATGTTATTTCTGTATCCTTTTTAGTTTTGTGACGAGGAGTTGCCCTGGGGGATCGGGAAACCTCCGGGGAGTTGCACAAGTGTACGGTGTTACCGAGCGTCTATGATTTATCCAGACGAAGACTGCTGTGACGTGACGACATGTTGCTGATTTTATTTATTAATATTTAATATTTATTATTATCTATTATTTTATTTTAATTTCCTAGAGCATTTGTTAATATTAAATTTGCTCAGTGCCTAGTTCGTGTTTGGAAAGATTCCAAGCGCGAGCGCGACGATCGTGTTTTACCGATCGGCAAATTTCACCAGCAGCCTTAACACCAACACGAGCGAACGCCAGTCGAAACATCCATCGTCGATACCGATCGAGGCGCTGTTTCGTCAGCATCATCGGAAACATCTACAGGGGCCGCCGATAAACGCTCTCGGTCGAACTGGCGAACGTCACAAAACGTCCGACGTCGACGCCGATCGAGGCGCTCGTTCGTAGGAAACATATATTGCGAACTCTCTCGGACTCCGAAAGAAATCCGGTCGACGCCAATCGAGGCGCAGATCGCGCCGAGAAACTTGGCGTTGAGGCCGTTGAACATTCTACATTCTACATTCAACAGGCTTTGAACATTGAATGTTGCTGGGAACTTTGGCGTTGACACGAGGGAATATTCTCTCCAACGCTGTCGGTGGACAATATGTTGTCATGGTGATTATTGCGTTGGCGTACTTGAACAATAGACCTACGTCACGAGAACGTTATCTGCTCGTTTCGGCGTTGCTAGCGTTTTTAATAAAGTTGTTGTCGTACCTTTATACCAATGCTTCTGTCATACTTTCATTTTATCTCTTTATCGGCATACATAATATATTACCCTACGAAAACTGGCACATTAAAAAGCTTTCAATGTATAGACAGTTGAAACTATACTGTTCAGTGGCCATCGTGTTTCAACAATCAACATCAACTACTGTCATCCAATTACAAATCATAAATAATGTTACACATAACAAGACATGTCCGATTTATGTTGTTGATTATTACAATACATTATCTTACAAAAATACCCCGCGCGTTGAACAGGTTACGGTTGTTATTTCCCAGGAGCCGGATTCACGAAGCGTTCGTACTGGCCGAACCCTTCGAGAATAAACCCTTGTTTCGTTAGAAGTTTGTGCACTCTGAGCTGAGGGCCTCTTTGACCGACCACCTACCTGTAAAGGGCCCCGTGTACGCGAATTGCATGGGAACCGGGAGAGAGCGGCCCCCAGTACTATGTGCATGCGTGCGGGCGTGCTGCCCCCCAGGAACCAACTTCGGCCTCACCCCAATATACAAAAGCTTCCGACGCCACTGTATTAGATGCCGATGAAGCCTGTTGCTTGTGGAGGCACGGCAGTCAATGCGGTCTCTCCAAGTTGCGGTTTCTGTCGCTGGAGAGGCCGTAGGAGAGAAATGTCGTTGACAGGCCACCAAGCCTCCACAAGCAACAGGCTTCACCCACGGCAACTGTGACAGAGACGGCCACTCTAAATTGGCCTTGTCAGTAACGACAATGTCGTAACAATGACCGTCATCCAGGGCGAAACACAAGAGATTGATAGAAGACATATAAAGATTCGTTTGTTAACACTTTATCTTATATTAAAACACTCTATGCACATATCATGCAGCAACGCGGGCATTTCGGCGTTACATACTAGAAAAAAAACCGAAAACTGCAAGGTAGCGGTCTACATGTTGAAAGTATGATGGCCGAGGGATATAGCTGTTGTATGCTGAATTTGGCAACGTGATGACGCGATAACGATGGAGCGATGCGATTGAATGATGGCGCAATGCGATGTAACGATGGAGCGATTGGTAATGGATGGATGAGCGATGAGCACGACAACGCCGAGTGATAGCGCGATGCGACGGGGCGATGGCACGATGCGGAGGAACGGTGGAGCGACGAGACGGGGCGATGATAGATTCAGGGGTAAAATTGTATCTTCTCTGATTTGTATATGTTGTAGTCTGTCCGCCCTGGTAACACATCTAATAGCCCACAAGCAACGCATCTCAAAAAACCTCAAGAGATTGTATCACATGTCCAAGCCTCCGCACCATAGCTTGCTAATGGCAATATAAGGGCTCCATATAATGTGGCTTTCAGTCTTATTGAGGTGCTTCTGCTGGAAAATACGCCATTTCTGAGCTTACCAGAGGCCGCTGAGGCTAGGCTCACCAACATCTCTTTCCGTAGACGGTACTATGCTACACAAGAAGCAGAACTATCCCTGGGTTTTTCGCCTTCCAGAACTTCTCCGACGAAGTGATGACTTTGCATTTGGAGAAGTTGATTTTCATACCCCATTTCTTACAGATAGCTTGAAGTTCCTCAGTTGAGAGTTGGAGCTTCTCAAACACGGTGTACATAATTGTAGCGTCATCTGTATCTGATGTCAACGCTTAAGTTCTCGCACATTTTAAAAACAATTATGCGATTTGTTTTTCTTGAAATCCTCCTTCATAACTTGTATATTTTCCTCAAGTTGTTTTCTCTTGTGGGTTCTTATCGCCTTCTTCACAAATCTATTATTATCTCTGTACGTTTCACGCTTTTCTGCATTTCAGTTTTTTAATACTATATGTGCGTGCCTTTATCCTTTCTTCACACTCTTGCTAGAACTTATGGAAGGTTGACTACCTGCTTTCTACGCCTGAAACCAACCACCTTCTGAGTGATTTCATTTGTTGTCTTTTTAAAGCATAACCAGTGTTCCTCCACTGGTCTGTCCCCAAGTTTCAACATATGTTCAAAGGCTCCACCAAATTTCACATGGAACCCTTGCATTGCCTCTCTAAAATAAAACTTATCCACATCGCTCGATCGCGTTGCCAAATTCAGCAGACAACAGCGATGGCCCTTCTCAACCATCGTGCAATACATCAAACACAAACATTGTAGAAAATGTGTCTTTTGTCACAATGTTTTGGAAATACGAATAAACCATTCCTTGTAAAAAATAAATAGCAGTGTAACCGTATACGTACAAGTCAGCGCCATCTGCACCTTCGTCCGATTGATCAGACATTGTCAAATGCTCTCAACATACCACGTGTAAGCAGCAGGATAGAAATAACTATTCACATAGATGTTAGCTATGCTGGACTAATGTCAAACAATACAAATTGTTGTCTAAGTCTTGTTTTCGGCATACACATGCGTACTACCTGATCATTATATAGTATCGCTCCATCGCATCGCATAATCTCTCCATGGCATCGTTCTGTCCTTGTGAAAATATACCACGGTATAACATGGTATTTTACAATGGCTTCCCTGTTTCAAAACACCATGGATTACTTTGATTTCCTTGGCGTATCATGGTAGTTTACCATGGATTACCATGATTTACCATGATTTACATGTTTTAAAACACCATGGTATACCATGGCATTTACCATGGTATATTTTGACAAGGGCTCCACTCCCATTCCCGCGCAATCTCTCTTCATGCGGTCCTCCAGTCTCGGTTTTCCTCTTCTCTTTCTACCCTCCACTCTGAGAGCATCCGCTCTCTTCGTCAACCATACTCCTTCCAATCTTTCCACCTGTCAACAGCCCACTTTAACCGGTTCCTCACCAGTTTCCCCTCAAAACCCTCGTTCAGACCAACCTCCTCACTCAGCTCCTCCTTTCTTAGCTTATCTAATCTTTTCACGCCAGCAATTTTTCTCACCCAGTTATTTTCGCAAACATGGACTTTCTCTTGTTTTATCTCATCGCCATCTCAAAGCTAAGCACAATCACCCCTTCATTGCTCACTCTACCTCTGCACCCCCAATCTCCTCCAATGTCACTTCTCCATCTACCGCTACACTGCTTAGCTCTAGTTAGCTGTTTTCTCTATAGATTAGCAGTTCTTTGAAATAATTATTACATGTAACATCTTTCTTCTCCGTGACTAGCTTCCATTTCGTATCTTTTATTACAGATCCAGGTTTTGCATCCTCGCTGTCCTCGTCCCTCGTGACATCTTATATAATTTCACCAATTCATTCCGCTGTCCTTATCTAACGCACTTCTTAATCGATGTCCCTCTTTACTTCATCCACGGCTCTCCTATCCGCCTTCTTATATATATATATATATATATATATATATATATAT
>SDWI01000656.1:141121-173036 GCA_009193005.1 Lamellibrachia luymesi | reverse complement strand
GATTGTATGCTGCTAATGCATAGTGTTTTCTTTGCAGGCAAGCCTGGTAATACACCAGGATTCCCCGACGGTGGTGATTCCCCCGGTGGTGACGTCACAATGCGATGATTGACGCGTACGCCGGGCACTCTGGGAAACCGCGTGCATATAGGTGTCTATCTGCAATTCTGCGCCGTTGTGTGTTGCTCGATGCTTATTATTGAAAGGAAACGTATGCTTGAGTCCGAGAACGAAACAAATACAACAATACATAATTATAGAAGAGGATTTTGGAGGGAATTAAGCGCCATCGATGGCTGCTGAAATGCATTTGTGCAGAGTAAGAGGGAGATTAAGGGGCACGTAATGCTACCTGATTGGTGATTAGAGTAAGGAATCACTAGATTCACAAATGGGTGGAGCTTATGTTGCAGCAGTAACAGGGTGAATGACACTAGTAATCCCATTGTAATTAATCAAAGAAGACTAAAACTGCTCAAAGTTTGATAAATGCAGTGAGCTATGAATGAGCAACAGTATCAATTAAAGAAAGCTAGCTGTACAAAATACCGGTTCCATGTCTTGCTGTATACACACACCTTTGTCTGCCCTATGCTATGAGTGTGTGCTATGAATGTGTGGAGGCCATACAGCATGTCACCACAACAAAGAGAGTAATTGGCTGGCTAACTCTCCTTTGTTTCAGTGAGCGGATATTTTCTGAAACCATAACATGTTCTGCTTACAAGTCTTCATGTTGTTTGAACAACAGCTTAGCGACTGTCTGTGCATTGTCTACTGCTTTCTGGTTGTTGACAACTGACCACACGTAAGTTGACTTTATAATACATTTATAGTTGGAATAAGATTGTGTTTCAAACAAATCAGGTAGTTCCATAATATATAATTATTTAATTGGAACCCACCTCTGAAAAATGTGAACCCCCAATAATATGAACATAATATTATAATTTTTTTTATAAATGCGAACCGTCCTTTTTTTTAAATGTTAACCCGCTTCTCAAAAGCGTGAATCCCTCCCCAATATTATTTAGTATTTTTTATAAACGTGAATCGCCCTTTCCCAAAAAGTGAACCCCCTTCTCAATATATAATTATTTGACTGGAACCCACCTCTAAAAATTATTAAATTGTTTTTTTATAAATGTGAACCCCCTTTTTCAGAAATGTGAACTCGTATTTTTCATAAACGTGAACCCCCTTTTCCATAAAGTGAACCCCTTTTCAAAAGCATGAGCCTCCAATAATATGAAGATATTATTTTCATTAACGTGAACACCCTTTTGAAAAATGTGAACATCCTTCTCAAATGCGTGAACCCCCTTCTCAAAAGCATGAACTACCCCAATAATATGATAGATAATATTATTTTCATAAATGTGAACCACCCTTTTAACAAAATGAGAACCCCCTTCTCAAAAGCATGAAACCTTCTCTATAAAGCGTGAACCCCCCGTAAAAAGCATGAATCCACCAATACTATGAAAATAGTATTATTATTTTCATATTATTATGAAAATAATATTTTTTTCATATCATTGGAGGTTTACGCTTTTGAGAGGGGGATCATGATAAGGGGTTCACAATTTTTGAAAAAAGGGGGTTAATATTTTTGGAAAAGGGGGGGTTCATGTGAACCCCCTGAACCCCCTGGCTACGGGCCTATTATGAATGTATAAATAAAGGTATTCGAGGAAAGTAGAACAATTAGAGTACACGAAGTAAAGTTAGCAAAGGAACAGTGTAGATGGAATATCAGAAAGTTTTCATTCTCACACAGGCAGATAAACGAATGATGACTTGTGTCTGATCGTTTCGACGCGGCCCCGCTCCGTGCTTTGGGTCACCTACTTCAACGTCAGTGCGACACCGAATCTCGATGTGATATATCAGATTAAAGCTAATATTATAAACGTATTATGTATTCAACTGTTATGCTAACAGTTTCTTATAACGTTACGAAAAATTGCAATAAAAACAATTGTCTCGATACCATCATCGTAATATTGCCAAAAACTTGCAGTATCGCATAAGATAAACTATAACATTACGGCTTTTAATATTCATGACGAAAACCATCAATATTGGCCCAGATGCCGTGCCACAAGAGCATAGGCGTCGTATATCCACGGGTCAGCCATTCGGGCCGCCCGGCATTCAACACCTCTCGGGCCGTTGATCGTGTCAGGGCCGCTACTTTTGAGGGGGTATGTTCAGTGACTTACTTATTAAATAATTTTTTAACACCTTGATTATGGCGGGGACCACGGGATCATTGTCCTTCCTAGCTAACACGTATAACTACTCGTCCCGCTGTAGAAGATGTTACAGTCCGTGTCTGGGTGCAGGTCTCGTAGTGCCGGATCTACATCTGCTAGGTGGATCTACTCGATGTGTCCTATGCACCGGCCATGGTTAAGTCCTCGCTGTCGTACTTCTTGTCGGTGCCTGAACCACTTGTTTGAGCGGCTACTTGCGGATGTGGGCAACGTTCTGCACATGAACTTGCTCCTGCTAATGAAGCGGGATGTTTTGGCGTAGACATAGTTTTGCTTCGGTTACAGCTGCCTCACTATTATTTTGCGTGTCGCTCTTGGCATGCGTTACTAAGGTGCCCTTCTTGCTGATTATGTTGCGCAAATTGCTGGTGCCACTGGCACTATCAAAGCGTCGAACTCCCAGCACGAGCCACTGAAGATGACGCTCAATCAATAAATTCCTGAAGTTGTTGGGAGGTTCTTTCCCCTTCTCATCTGATTGAATGGCCTCGTCGAGGTCGACCACTTCGGGGGACACATCTTCGCCTGCCTGCACATCATCACGGCCCATATCGGCTCAGTTGCTATTCTCGGGCTAGGAATTCTCCTCAAAATGTGTGTACTCTCCGGTGTGCTTAATCGCACTCTCTCCCTTGACCTCTGAGGTGAGGTTGCTGCTCGAATATAACATTTGTAACAGGTAGAAATGTAGAAACAATAGAATATGCTAGTAAACCGTGCAGTAGGTACTGCGAACGCCACGTACATGTAAAGATGACTAGCATTGGCTTTGTCAATGCGTACTAATTATAGAAGGCGAGGCAAGAATGAGGAATGAACGCTCACGTTTCCTTTGAAGTTTGTAAATCACATACACCGCATCTCGTTGGCTACGCAATACGCTGGCTGATGTAATATTACCAGCGCACAAATGAAATGCTTGCGTGGAGTATATTTAATTTGTTTACCGTTAAATACATTTTCTTAGTATTTAACACAGTTTTTATATGTATTTTATTTTATTATTTGTGTGTGTATTTATTTAATGTTTTTATGTGTAGCGCATTACGCTTTTTAACGAAATTGCGTTATATAAAAATACAGTGTTTATTATTATTATTAATCTTGTTAAATTATTTAACTCATTTTTTTTTCTGTCTACAAAAATTTTACCTACATATTGATTTCTGAGCTTTTCAGCTTTCACTTGAAATATTACACACTATGATCACTCGAACAATTCTTTGACATATTTGAAATATATAACTATAAATCTATAAACTGTCCAGATTTCATTGATAGCAATTGAACATAACTGTTTTTTATTATAGTTTTTATTACATATGCCCCAATTTTTGGTCCATTTTCTGGTTAATTATTGCTATATAAGAAATGGACCTATAATCTTACAAAAAATACGTTTAAAAAAATCGTATTTCGAAAAGCACTGTTGTCAATTTTTAAAATGTTTTCACATTTAAATTTCTAATGGCTGCACCCTGTCACAATTTTAAGTTTGGCTGGATAATATACGTCGATCCAATGGACATGAACTCGTTAGGTTCAGTGTGGATATTTGTGCAACTACGATAATTCAACAACAACGGTAAAGGGTAAAGGAATTTCCGTTTAATAACAAACAATAGAAACAACTAGTAATATTACAATCCCACTTCAAGAATGATTAACAGTCATATATCAAGAATGACGTACAGTCATATATCTAGAATGATTTACAGTCATTTATCAAGAATGATTTACAGTCATTTATTAAGAAAGATTTACGTTTTGGACGAGTATGGTATGCATAAAAAATGCACATGCTACCAGATTTATAACATAAAACCGCTTTGAACATTCCTTTAGCTCCCTCTATTATTCGAAGGTGTGAAAGTAAAGATGTTTACCTGGCCCTATGTTGTCACCAACACAAAACAACAACCTCGACTCTATCTGAAATTAATCATTCATCACCATTGTTAGGTTCTAAAACAATGATAAACAATATCGGAAGACAACTAGTTTTCTAACGATACCAACCATGATAACATTTCGTTGACCTATTAATCAGTTGGAAACAATTAAATTTCCGATCTCTAGATTACCCATCGGTCGCTATTTGGTGACACTAGCACGACTCTTACTCACCAAATTTTCAATCGCTAGGAGACAAAAGTAAACAAGCTAATTATACCCAACATCGCACGATCTCCGATCTGTGACACACCCAAATCACCTCGCAAGCGCAGCTCCTCTACAGCCAATGCAGTTGGCCTTTACATCCATCAGAGGACTTGTCGAGCCGGACGAAATATTTCCTACTAATCTTCGGATAAGATGAACTACCAAAAAGAAACCCGCCCCTACTGAAAATGACGGACATTCGGGATGGAAATAATGGGAAACCAGAATGGTTCATTGTATTTGTTTCTGTAATTAAGCTACTGATTCTGCCTGTAACAAAACATTGACACTGTGCATGCATAGAGGAATTACAACCGGACCAGGAGCTTAGTGCGATGTCTGTGCCTGGTATCCACTGTTCAAACTCCCAACACCAACACCCTAGATGGTTTCATTGCTTTACTGGATAATGTTTGGGAGCAAATCAAACACACCAGAATAAGTTCATTATGTGAGGCTGGTATAAATCCGTCTGCCAGATTGTCCACATAATACTGGCGAAATTTTTTCCTCGATGATATTATGAGCTGAGGTGTAGCAGAACGTTATAATAACTGTCCATTAAGCATAACCAAATCGAGCATGAAGCCGTTATAACGATATGGAGATTAACATTGGTGCCATTTTCGGATCGTATCAGAATAAGGTTGTCTATAAGCAGCCATACGATATTAATTGCAGCTGATTCTGATCGATTCAAGTCGTTTTAATAAACAAAAGTCATGATCAATAATAATCCACCACAGCTCCGGCGCATCCCGAAAACTTTGCATCGCCAACCCCCCAGAACTACGGATAAGATTCCCCCGGCCAAAGAAATTTGCACATGACAGCAGCTATCTGTCACCTGCTGTATATGGTTAATACCCAGTTACTAGACAACAACTCTGTCAACAAGTGCTTCCCATCGATTCGATACAAATAATAGTTCATTGTTTAGTATATTCAAGTTGTATCCAAGTATGTGCACGTGCGTCGACAATTGCTTTGTATGTCCAATATTCGCAGACCCGATGTAATCACTGTAGCGTATTGTTGAAAAGACATCCCGGGTCATTTTCCTGAGTCCGTCAGATGGCGATATTGTAGTATGCTTTCAACGTGTACCTGATTGGTCGGGAGACGGTGTGGGGTACATGGAACATTCAAGTGTGTCCAGTGAACTCACCGGTGCCGATGTCACGCACCGCCGGACAAGCATGCTACTGGCGGTGTTGCTCTTCTTACTGGAGGTAAACGTTCGCGCTATGTCAAAGCAGCTAGACTATGATTATTGCCACATTGGCATTTGCTGTTCAATACATTTATTCGTTAACGATATAGTAGTTGTGAAAGTTAACGTGGACGTAACATGCGCCATCGCGATACATCTTACTATCTACGGTAAATCTCATAGCACACAACAATGATTCGATGTTGTTGATCATGCATATTAACAAGTTATAACGCATGTGTAATGATTCAAATCGCAACTCATGCATGGACAGATTTTACAGTGGACTCCTCGTAACATAATCATTTAGGGCCAGACCAATTTGATTCCGTTCCAGCCATTATCATTGTCAGTAAACGGCTGATTCTATTATCTCGATTCTCTCAAGCGGAATCCACTGTACTTCGTCGAACGGGCTAGTGGTGAGATGGCTTTAAATTTCGTTCACGAGTTGCCGAGCAACTCATCACTGCATGACCCGCTAGCGTGTTTTTTTAAGCAGATAGGTTCAATACCAAGAGCGGATGTGAACCATGTGATGCATACATTATAGAGAATCTTTACATGTGGTGTTGTACGGCAGCTTGCGCCAACACGTGGATGTGTTTACTAACAAGTTTTATGGAAAAGACGGCGTTTGTTTGGCGTTGTTGGGGCGATTAACGACCAACATCAGATACGCGTTTCGCGCATGGTATGTAAACACCCGTGAGTGTGCATGTGTGCGTGCGTGCGTGCGTGCGTGCGTGCGTGTGTGTGTGTGTGTGTGTGTGTGTGCGTGTGTGTGTAATGTGTGTGCGTGCGTGCGTACGTGCGTGATAATTATTTGTTTAATATGAATAACCATAGTGACAATTTTCGCATCCACTTAGCTGGTAACAGGTCCTCAACAAACAATTGGCAACTTGGAGGCTGGAGACGAGATCTCGGTGATGGCTGACGGGCAAGGAAAATATTTGTTTCATAGTATATCCAGTTTATTTAAATAGGATGCAACAAGACATTTACATGTAAGCTATAAACTTATGCAATTATATCTTTGCAAATTAAGTTCTAAAAACAATCAATGATATCTCAGATTCCAGAAGAAGAAGCTACTAGTACTTGTTAAAGGTTAATTATATGTGGTAGTTATGTTGTCGGTTGTTATATGCATATAAGCTTATACTTTGGGTTGTAAATACAACACAAACCAGGAAACAAGACTTTAAATTACTACATATTTTATTGCATTGCAGTCAATTTTATATAGGGGTTGCTCAACAATGACATAATGCAAAGATAGGCCCGTTACAACGCAACATCTTTATTTCACGTACAACACATCACTTATTAATTATCACTACGCCTATGTACTGTATTCGACCAAAATAAAGACAGCGTGTTAAATAATAAAAACTACAACGTATCCCACACACCCCTGTAATATGAATACTTTGCAATGGAGACCATCAATTTACAATAAGAGGTAAAATAAATCCAATCCCGATGCGTACATACCTCGAAAAAGAGTCGAATCGATTATGGCCAAGATACAATCGATTTTTAATTTATCACAAAAAAACATACTGGCTTAAAAAAATATGTCTAATAGGAAAATGTTTAACAAAATATTACTAGCACACAGTAAATATATATATTCAATGTTATCTTAGTTGTAACCACACTTGCTATGACATACTAAGTGTTGGCCTTATTTTTGTAATGACAAGCTTTCAATCCTAACTGTACTATTTGGTAGAATGTGTTTTTCCTAGATTAACATTTGTTAAAACACATTCAGCTACGCTAAGTGGTGCAGCGAACGTCCTTGTAGGGAAACGTTTGCAGCTAACCTCCTTGTAGGGAGACGTTTAGCACTGGCTTCTGACTTTGCGTTAATGCCCATGCTCATGTGAAGCCGCATGTTTTGTGTGGCACCCGGTCTGCAAAGTGTTTGTTTCAATCTGGCCATTCCTTGACCTGTACGGCAAGAAGCAGCAAGCCCCGAGAACCTGCCAAAACAGCGCAGAGCACAAGACAGTCCGGCATCTGTCAACATATGTATTCTTGCCTCGACTCATCATCACCATCATCATCATCATCCATTCTCGTCCTCCCCGACTCCATCAACGTCATTGCTGGTTTTCCTGTTGCAACGCAGTAGAGCAGGTGGTTCAGTTGTGGTGAAAACTGAGGCATCTGGTTGGTGGTTGCCAATTTATACATGAGTGCCACAGCTGCCTGGTGTTTGCCACCACAACCAGTACGGCCAGGCCGGCGACCTACACGGAACTCCTCGTCCGCAACTGACACATCGTTATTCTAAACTACATGAATTTATTTCATCGACTGAATCACACATTTACGATTATATATATATGGAACTGGAATTTCGTTGTTCGACATAAATACATACGATGTTTTCTTGAACATAAATAAACAACCAGGAGACTATCACTAAGGTTTAAGGAATATGCCACTAGCGTCAGAGCCACCTGTATACGTATCGAACGACGAAAACACAACACTGGCACTGAACAAAATAGTTACTGGTACAAGCCAGTTAGGGAGCCTCAAATGTATGCAAAACAACGCATTAAATGTAAGCAATTACAGGATTAACTTTTCCTGGGGTGATTATTACGAATAGTTGCATGCATTTTCGGTATTTTCAAAATGTTGGTATGTTGTCAATCAAGCGAATGTTATTTCGTTCTCCGTTAACTATTGTGAAAGCCGAAAGACTCGCGGTCCGTGGACCGAATACTACTCGTCCAACGAGTATTGATGATAGTGACGCGAGGCTACGTAATCCAACGCTTGGGCTCTTTTACTGTGTTCTTGTCGACCACTTTCTCCGGTGAAATCGCACCCTTGATGTTATATTCGCGATACAAAAATAAGGCTTCTGCCATGGTGTTTTGTGCTAAACCACTTACCGAGGCACGCATTACTGCTCAGGCGGCAACACGGGACTCCTAATTATGCACACAGTGCACCGCGCACCCCGTTTGTTTTGAATTCTGACGTCTTCATGCAATGGGTAAATTGTCCAGTGAATTTAGTATTATTGTTGTATTGTCCTGTATACGCACAAGCGCCGTCTCACATTTGCATCCTCGCCGCCAATGGCTTTCTGATTACATCAGTACATCAGAATACGGGCCCTCTGGGCTTTGTAAAGTAGAACATAATAATCTTCTCACCCAGGGCCCGTATTCTCGAAAGACTTACGAATTCGTAACTCAAGTTTTCCGTAAAGATGGCGGCAACGGTCTCACGGGGAATTCACTCGTGGAATATGTGGGGAGATATCAGATGTTCTAAATACTGAATAGTATTACAAAATCCACGTTGAATCTTAGTCAAGACTGGCAGGCTTGGTTTATATTCTTAAATTCGCCATGTTATTTTGGTATTATATATTCCAGGAGTGATCCCCTTGGGGGGCAGCTTTGTCGCCATTTTACGGAAAACATGAGTTATGAATTCGTCTTTTGTGTAGGAACAGTTCTATTTTTAATCATAAATCTTGAATATACGCACACATACTTTCCCTAATGAGTTTTATACTAGAACAATAAATCTTGTACTTTCTCTATTTCAAAATGATTTACTTAGGGTTGCTTCTCATTGTAAGGAGGCCGAATAATCAAACCATTTACCTAACAAATGTGCATAATGCAGAGGTGGTAAGTCCTGCTTTGGGAAAGAAACCTCTTTTTGCCAATGTTGTCATATCTCCTGCTTTAAAAAAAAAATTAAACAAATAATCTCCTTCTGTTTGAACCAATTCCTATTTTTTTTATTTTACTTGGTTTAATTTTTTATAATAAATTGGCCACACAATAAATAAAACACCCCTAAAACCTTAATTAAAAAAATCGAAACCCACCACACAGCATATCGAATGCGTTAAAATCCTTCCTTTGTTTCATCTCCAGCAGTATAATCTCTTTCTTCTTAATGTTTTAACTTGGTACCTCTGGACAACAATTACTACAGATACTAGCCACGAATTCATAGTATGGACCTATGAGCGGATGTAGCATGGTGGACTTGACATCATAAATCGACGTTGCCAAGCTAGTTACGGATGCGCGAGATCTCCATCGCTGTACGTTTTGGAGAACGTGAAATACTAGACTAGGCAAATAATCTCAAAAAATTACATCAGGGGTACCTAAATGTTACAAGCTGTCACCCATGCCAGGATTTATCTATGACCTTTACCGGTCACAACCAGCCCAGAGGACACTTTCTATTGTGATGTTTTACTGTGTAGTGAGCTATTTAGCGAAGATGGTGTTAAGATTTTGCAATGTATACATAATTGGCTGTAACTCTACTACTTATAAAGCTACATAACTAAATTGGTATCAACATATTTGGAATAAGGAGGAATATGTCAGAAATAAATAATTATATCAATATTGTAGAAATTTTCGACAAAAAAACGTAAAACGTACCACAATATATCAATATTTTATTTTGGTTTCTGGACCAAAGGTGTACAGTAGTTTCTATAACTTCTTACATACATGGTGCATGTCAATTATGTTTATCACAAAATAATGCCAGCTCATTTCCAAACAAAACAAAACCAAGTGTTTCGGTGAGCAAATTAAGAAAATTACTGATTATTATGCACAAATCAATGTTAACTCCTCCCCCCATATATTCAAGATTGTCAGAAAGTGAAACAATACAGTCATTGGGAAACATATCTTAATTAAACCCCAATTAGCTGTACTGATATTAAAACATGATTACATGTTAATAAAAAACTGATATTGTTACACATGGTAATCTTATCCACCAGTCCGTTAAATCCCACCCTTTCTCGGGGGCTCGGATTGTTCAATGTTCTGCTGCACAACATAGCACCCATCCCCGCCCAATCACTGCGTATTAGGGTAGGCCATTCATTATCTGTGAAGAAAATATGCCATTTCCGAGTCTACCAAAAGCCATCAATGCTTAGGATATACGTCGACTAACATATCTCTCTCTCTCTCTCTCTCTCTCTCTCTCTCTCTCTCTCTCTCNTCCCCCGTCCCTGTCTCCCTCTCGCGTGAAATCGACCCCGCCCCGTATGTGGGCTTCAATTGCGTAGCGGTCAACCGACTTGAGAAAAACACAATATTTCCGCGGACACCAAAATGACTGAGTTTGACCAACGAGTACATCGAAAACATGACCGAAGAATGCTCAGTAAAATTTCATAGTTTGAGAAAGCCAGCTCTGACGTTGGATATTCTGGCTTTGTCAACATGCTCCCAACTGTTACTGAGTCTACTGCTATTTGGCGACAAGGCCGGCGACCTACACGGAACTCCTCGTCCGCAACTGACACATCTTTATTCTAAACTACACGAATTTATTTCATCGACTGAATCACACATTTACGATTATATATATGTAACTGGAATTTTTTTATTCGATATAAATACATACGATTTTTTCTTTAACATAAATAAACAGTCAGGAGACTCTCACTAAGGTTTAAGGAATATGCCACTAGCGTCAGAGCCACCTGTATACGTATCGAACGACGAAAACACGACACTGGCACTGCACAAAATAGTTACTGGTACAAGCCAGTTAGGGAGCCTCAAATGTATGCAAAACAACGCATTAAATGTAAACAATTACAGGATGAACTTTTCCTGGGGTGATTACTACGAATAGTTGAATACATTTTCGGTATTTTCAAAATGTTGGTGTGTTGTCAATCCAGCGAATGTTACTTCGTTCTCCGTTGACTATTGTGAAAGCCGAAACTCGCGGTCCATGGACCGAGCACTACTCGTCCAACGAGTATTGATGGTAGTGACGCGAGGCTACGTAATCCAACGCTTGGGCTCTTTTACTGTGTTCTTGTCGACCACTTTCTCCGGTAAAATCGCACCCTTGATGTCATATTCGCGATACAAAAATAAGGCTTATGCCATGGTGTTTTGTGCTAATCCACTTACCGAGGCACGCATTACTGCTCAGGCGGCAACACTGGACCCCTAATTATGCGCACAGTGCACCGCGCACCCCGTTTGTTTTGAATTCTGACGTCTTCATGAAATGGGTAAATTGTCCAGTGAATTTAATATTATTGTTGTATTGTCCTGTATACGCACAAGCGCCGTCTTACATTTGCATCCTCGCCGCCAATGGCTTTCTGACTACATCAGTACATCAGAATACGGGCCCTCTGGGCCATGTAAAGTAGAAAATAATAATCTTCTCACCCAGGGCCCGTATTCACGAAAGACTTACGAATTCGAAATCATATTTTCCGTAAAGATGACGGCAACTGTCTCACGGGGAATTCACTCGTGGAATATGTGGGGAGATATCAGATGTTCTAAATACTGAATAGTATTACAAAATCCATGTTGAATCTTAGTCAAGACTGGCAGGCTTGGTTTATATTCTTAAATTCGCCATGTTATTTTGGTATTATATATTCCAGGAGTGATCCCCTTGGGGGGCAGCTTTGTCGCCATTTTTACGGAAAACATGAGTTATGAATTCGTCTTTTGTGTAGGAACAGTTCTATTTTTAGTCATAAATCTTGAATATACTTACACATACTTTCCCTAATGATTTTTATACTAGAACAATAAATCTTGTACTTTCTCTATTTCAAAATGATTTACTCAGGGTTGCTTCTCATAGTAAGAAGGCCGAATAATCAAACCATTTACCTAACAAATGTGCATAATGCAGAGGTGGTAAGTCTCCTGCTTTGGGAAAGAAACCTCTTTTTGCCAATGTTGTCATATCTCCTGCTTTAAAAAAAAATTAAACAAATAATCTCCGTCTGTTTGAACCAATTCTTATTTTTTTATTTTACTTGGTTTAATTTTTTTTATAATAAATTGGCCACACAATAAATAAAACATCCCTAAAACCTTAATTACAAAAATCGAAACCCACCACACAGCATATCGAATGCGTTAAAATCCTTTCTTTGTTTCATCTCCAGCAGCATAATCTCTTTCTTCTTGACGATTTAACTTGGTACCTCTGGACAACAATTACTACAGATACTAGCCACGAGTTCATGGTATGGACCTATGAGCGGTTGTAGCATGGTGGACTTGACATCATAAATCGACGTTGCCAAGCTAGTTACGGATGCGCGAGATTTAACAAGATTTAAAAGATTTGCCATCCAAGCCAAAGGCCCAGATTGCAAGTGGACAAGGAAGCCATTGGCTTATCGAGAGTCCAACAACATCTACTTATAGCCCGCCCTCCTGAGATATGTGTCAACCTTGTTTTTAAACATATTCACGCTGCTAGCAGTTACACAATCTGTAGACAATTTGTTCCATTCATTTATTGTCCTCTGTGAGAACGAGTGCTTCCTGATGTCCAATCTACATTGATCCTTTACTAATTTTACCTCATGTCCTCTAGTTCTGCTATCCTTCTTGAGTGAGAAAAACATATTTCTATCAATATTTTCATACCCATTCAATATCTTAAAAACTTCAATCTGATCTCCTCTTAACCTCCTTGTCTCTAGAGTTGTTAAACCACATTCTTTCAGGCGTTCTTCATAACTAAGGTCTCTCAGTTCTGGAATCATTTTAGTTGCTCTCCTTTGTATGCGTTCAAGCGTATCTATATCCTTCTTACGATATGGTCTCCATGCTTGTATACAGTATTCTAAATGAGGTCTAACTATTGCTTTATAAAGAGGTATAATTAACTTTTTTCCCTTGTATGTTATGTTTCTTCTAATCAATCCAAGAATTTGATTACCCTTTGAAGCTGCAATACCACACTGCTCTGAAACTTTCATATCAGCGCTTATTGTAACTCCTAAGTCCTTTTCTTTTACAGTAGTACCCAGAACAGTATCTCCCATTTTATAGTTTACATTCAAGTTCCCATGTCCTGTATGTAGGCATTTACATTTCCCAAAATTGAACAACATCTGCCATTTCTCAGACCATTTCACTAATCTGTCTAGATCGTTTTGTAAATGTTGTTTATCACCATCAGTATTAACCTTTCTAAACAGTTTTGTGTCATCCGCAAATTTCAGTACGTTACTTGTTATACTGTCGTCCAAGTCATTGATATAAATTAAGAATAATATAGGTCCTAATACTGATCCTTGAGGTACCCCACTCAAAACCGATTTCCAATTTGAAACTTCTCCATCTACTACAACTCGTTGTCTTCTGTCAGTCAGCCATTGTTCTATCCAGTCAGTTATGCTATCCCCGATACCATGGGCTTTTAATTTAAGTAGTAATCTTTGATGTGGCACTTTGTCAAAAGCTTTCTGAAAATCTAAGTAGATAATATCTCCATCGCTGTACGTTTTGGAGAACGTGAAATACTAGACTAGGCAAATAATCTAAAAAAATGACATCAGGGGTACCTAAATATTACAAGCTGTCATCCATATCAGGATTTATCTATGACCTTTACCGGTCACAACCAGCCCAGAGGACACTTTCTATTGTGATGTTTTACTGTGTAGTGAGCTATTTAGCGAAGATGGTGTTAAGATTGTGCAATGCATACATACTCGGCTGTAACTCTACTACTTATAAAGCTACATAACTAAATTGGTATCAACATATTTGGAATAAGGAGGACTATGTCAGAAATAAATAATTATGTCAATATTGTAGAAATATTCGACAAAAAACGTAAAACGTACCAAAATATATCAATATTTTATTTTGGTTTCTGGACCAAAGGTGTACAATAGTTTCTATGACTTCTTACATACATGGTGCATGTCAAGTATGTTTATCATAAAATAACGCCAGCTCATTTCCAAACAAAACAAAACCAAGTGTTTCGGTAAGCAAATTAAGAAAATTACTGATTATTAACTCCTCCTCCCATATATTCAAGATTGTCAGAAAGTGAAACACTACAGTCAGTGGGAAACATATCTTAATTAAACCCAAATTAGCATTACTGATATTAAAACATCATTACATGTTAATCAAAACTGATATTGTTACACATGGTAATGTTATCCACCAGTCCGTTAAATCCCACCCTTTCTCTGTACCGGGAAGGAGCTCGGATTGTTCAATGTTCTGCTGCACAAAATAGCACTGCGTATTAGGGTAGGCCATTCACTATATGTGAAGACAGACATTAGAAGGACACGTGTACCTGACAATTAGTCTGATTTTTCATCGTCCATCCCAGGAAATGGGTCCGGTAGATATCATGGGCATGCACATGTGCACTTTAGCTGCTTGGATCTGCTAGTGCATCTTGCGGTTGCAGAGTTTTTGCATTTGCAATGCTCAATATCTGAGAATTCATGTGGTAATGGGTCCTCTACCATCAGCTGTGGGTGAAATTGTCCACTGGTGGGATCCTTGTACCAGCCATTATTGATGGGTGAAGCGTGGTCAGGGGACGTGTTATCTGCCAAATACCAAACACGGCTAGTGCAGATGAGTTCCTCTGCTTGTTTCTCTGTGGCTTCAGAAAGAGCTCCGCGTCCAAGATGATCCAACAGAACTGCATGCTTCTGAAATGTTTTCCATGTTGATGTTTTGCCGTGTCCACTCAGCTGACTGACAGTGTCACATCCTGTTAATGCTGGGATGTTCCCTCGGAGAGTTGGAGGTAACTGTATGTCATGAACAGCAACGAAGCATCGCTGTTTTTCTGTTCCTGTTCTCGTCCATAATTCTCGACTCAGTTGTGCTGCAAAGCGAATCACAAGTACCAACACATCAGTGTCTCTACTCGCGATGATGCGCATATCAGCCTCTTCATGGGTCGATTTATGTGCGGGCGCATTTATGATTGGTAGGTAGCCCACGGATGTTACTTGCTGCTTCTCTTTTATCGTGAGTTGATTAAAGCCTGTCCAAGCAGATACCGACTGGTCAATGTTCTCTTTGCCAGGGTTGTGTTAACACGCTGTGCCTGACTGTAACTGATGGAATGCCCAGCATTGTGAAAAAGGCTCACAAGGGTCCTTGATAGCGTTGCTTGGTGGATACTAATTCCGAGGCCAACATGTTTTGGGGTAAGGGCTTTGCCCTTTGAAATAGCATGCACTATGTCTTGGCCAAAACTAAGAGATAGCCTTCTGGTGGTGTCAACAGTATCTTCATATGTTTGTCCTGACTCACTTGTAAGCAACACACTTAGAAACAAATAGTGACTTTGTGGCACAAGCTTAGCTGCATCGTCTATGTTCACTGAAGCACAATTGTCATACTGTGGGGAATTTTTACATATGCTCTTATTTTATGGTCCGTGTGATGCAAGACCAATGTGTTTTGAACACCTTCACACACGAACTGGCTAGTGTACAAACCTTGTTCTGACACTACGTCTTCCAGTTCGTCTTTTGTCTCCTTCACCGTATGTAGTACTACTTTCGCTGGAACTACCTGGAATAATAGTTGTGGTTCGTGGGGATCTAGCTGTGGCACAAGCTCGATTTACCTCTGGTGCAGCCTTTGCAATTTATCCTTAAATCGTGTCTTGTGCTGCTTGTAACTGTCAACATCAACTTTGAACTCTGACAACAGCCCAACATACCTTTCCCAAACATCCAATAAGCTGTAAACTTTATGTGCAACTGTAGGCATACACATATCTTTAGGGCCTTTGCGAGTCTTTTTCTCACAATCAGCTTTCCTCATGAACTGGATTTAACACTTGAGGTGGTACCTGGCATCAGCAACTACGAGATCGCTCACCCGGCTAACCTACACCCCATAATACGCTCACGTTTCGCTGCATTGATGACTCTATCAGAAACATTCTTAGTTGCGACAACTCCGGCTTTTTCCGGAAGAAACCGTTTGACACAAAATGCATAAGTCAGAATCTAATGTTTCCATGCTGATTCTTTGAGCTTGTTGAAGCTTCATCAGCACAAGGTGATTTTTAGCCTCAAAGTTTTTCTTCGGTCTTCCCAGATGCAATGAATGTAACATAAAAGTTTTTTATGATACATCATTTCAGTCTCTTTTATTACATAGCTGAGATTCACAGTTTCCAGTCTTTCAGTAATGTCCCATCTTTCGTAATCTTGATATCGTTTACGTTCAACCATGGTTTGATGTACTCTGTCCAGGCCATTGGTGCCAAGTTTTCGAGTGGGATCTTTAGAAGATTCCTACTGGCAAAGAAGGCATAGACTCCAGTCAGTAGTTGTGTCACTGCTCCTCTTCCTCAACAGTATGCGTGCTGCTGCATCCATGACTGTAGTCATGGTGGTAACTTTTGCATTCTGGAGTGGTATTAACATACATATAGGTTCTTGTTTAAAATTATATAACAATGTTACAGCATTTATCGTGTTAATACAGCTTTGCCTTCAAACCCCGATTTTCGTCCAGGTGGGTTCTGTAGATGCGATTTGTTTATGCATGTCTTTGGAAACACAGTATAATGTTCACATTTTAGAAAAGGTTACATTAACTTATAATATAGTTATTGTATACCCTACATTATAGCTAAGTGTGAAAATAACTTCAAAGTACGCTAAAAGCACATGTTTGATCGTACCGTTCATACGTACCGTCAGAGGCGCAATTGAAACGCAGGAGATAAGGTGTCTCGAAGAATGTGTGTCCATCTGTTAATCTTTCAGGGTCGACAATCCACAAATACATGTACCACATCCGATTCTGTCTTATTTCATTGGTTTCATTTCGAGGAATATAACGCTTTTATATAACGTATACGTGAACGTTGGAATTGCATTCGATATATTGTACATACACTGGCGAAACGCAGGTGCTTACTTCTGACACGGGCCCTTATTACATAATGTCGACTCCCTTCCCGATCCCGAACTCGCGCCCGTTCGGTAAGGTGAGTAGGAGATCGGGGACCGAGTACTGTTTTTGCGACATGCGCCAACGTAACCCGATCTACGCGGATGCATCTTCAAATGGTTGAGAATAACCATGCCAAAATCCCAGTGTTCTTGCTCAAATAGTTTTTGAGTTATTGGTATTATAAGCTGAACAAGAAATCTTGTTTGACCGCGGAACGGAGACGGACATTCGGAGGAGAATACAAGCTGGGGAGAGGGCATGGAGGAAAGTGGATTGGATGAAGGGAGATAGACGTATATCTCGGAAGCTAAAAGGAAAGCTGCTTAACTCTTGCATAGCACCAGCATATCTCTAAGGCAAAGATACCTTGGCGATGACAAAACAACAAGAGAAACTGCAATTTTGCGAGAATAACTGGGTGGGTATAATTGCGGGATTGAAAAGAATAGATAAGCGAAGAATGGAGGAGCTGAGGGAGAAAGTTGGTGTGAGAGGCAGTCTCCCGCTGATGCTGGCCAGGAGCAGGCTCAAGTGGGCGGACAAAGGAGGACGTTGAGTGTAGTGTAGTGTAGTGTGTCCAGATACAATCAAAATCTGACTTTAATGCCAAAAAAAATGACAATGTATCTGCAAGTTGTAGGCATTCTGCCTGCATACACTGGCGTCACTAATACGTATATGCACCCGTATTTGTTTTTTGCCCATTTTGTTTTGTTCTTTTGTAACTCTGACTATTTAATTAACACTGTCCAAGCACTATTTGTCTATGTTAATGTCACAGCATTGTATGTTTTCTTTTGCTATCATTGCACTTTTCAATATCACAGATGTTCTCGTTAACGCGTTTCATTTTAGCACCTATGCTCCATATGTGGATATTAATTGTTGTACAAATTACTGTTAATATAATGTCAAGTTATGTTAAGTTCACGTGTAACGGACTTTGAACATGGCTAGAAATGATTTTCCTTTTAACGATGATGATTCCTTTTAAAGAAATGTTGGAGGGTTAACAGTTAACTCTTTAAATCACATCTTACAAATAAACGAATTCAATGAAAGTTTACCAGATGGAGAACTTGAAATTATTAAACATTCTCCATATTTTACTGATGAAGAATTAATAAACAAAATAAAAAACAAGCAGAATACTTTTGTAGTGTTGAGTCTAAATTGTCAAAGCCTTAATGCAAAAATGGATCAAATTAATATGAAATTAGAAAATTTAAGAAACAACAGCTGTGAAATTGGAGCCATTTGCTTACAAGAAACATGGTTATCCAATGACTCCAACATTTCTTTGCTGCAAATAGATGGTTTTACATTAATCTCTCAAGGTAAAATATGTAGTGCTCATGGTGGCCTATCGATATATCTTAATAATAAATATGACTATAAAATATTATCTATTAACAATGTATCAAATGTATGGGAAGGACAGTTTATTGAGATAACTGGAAATACTATCCAAAAAAAAATTATACTGGGAAATATATATAGACCACCAAGAGATGTTATTGAGAATTACAAAACCTTTATTGACGAATTAACCCCGATACTCACTCATTTACAAAAACCAAAGAGTGAAGTTATCATAGCAGGTGATTTTAATATTGACTTACTGAAAATCAAAGAAAAACCTGTATTTAGTGAATACTTTGACATGATCAGTGCACAAGGCTTCTTTCCTAGAATCACATTGCCTACCAGATTTTCAGAACATCGTGGTACACTTATTGACAACTTTTTATGTAAACTGACAGAAGGGTCATTGAACTCCACTTCTGGCATTTTAATCAACCAAATTTCTGATCATCTTCCCTGTTTCATTTGCATGGACTGCATATTAACCCGAGGCACGGTACCCAAATTCATAACAATAACACAGAAAAGTCCGGATTCGCTAAATAAGTTTAGATTAGAATTAATAAACTCAAACATTTATGATAAACTAAATAAGAATATTGATGGTAATCCGAACGAAAATTATAACATTCTTGAAGAAATTATTTTAAATACTATGATTAAATGCTTACCCACTAAGACAATTAAATATAACAAACATAAATATAAAAAATCGTCTTGGATTACTCAAGGTATTATTAGATCAATAACGTATAGAGATAAGCTATATCTAAAAATGAAGCAAACTACTATAGACACAGCAAGATATCAGGTCCTTAAAACTAATCTGCACGCTTATAATAAAATTCTTAAAAAAAATATTCGTCTGGCCAAAAAAATATATTTTGAATCGAGATTTGAGAAACATAAGAACAATATTAAAAAAACATGGTCAATTATTAAAGAAATAATTAATGAAACAACAATGACTGAACAATTTCCTTACTCTTTTAAAATTGATGGAACAACTGTTACCGATAAAACGGATATTGCCGATCAATTTAATTTATTTTTTACAAATATTGGTCCCAAACTTGCATCACAAATAAGCAGTAACGGCAAATGTCATACAGATTATTTGAAAAACCAGACCATACATAAATTCACGTTTAAACCTATAAGTGAAGATACTACAATTAATATAATTCACCGTATGCATCCTAAATCTAGTAGTGGCAAAGACGGCATATCAACTATATTATTAAAAACAATAAAACATGAAATTTGTAAACCTGTCACCACAATACTCAATCAATCTTTGTCAACAGGTATATTTCCTGACAAACTAAAAGTTGCTAAAGTAATACCACTATTCAAAAAAGGTGATAATACCATTTTTTATAATTACCGTCCAATTTCGATCTTACCAGCAATTTCTAAAGTATTTGAGAGAGTCATATTTGACCAACTACACGAATACTTCCACAATAGAGAGCTATACTACAGTAGTCAATATGGCTTCAGAGAGAAACATTCAACCGAACTTGCCACCCTTGAAATAATAGACAGAATTATTCAGGAAATGGACAAACATCTAACTCCAATAAATATATATATTGATTTATCAAAAGCCTTTGATACAATAGACCATAATATACTCATGGATAAATTAAAGCACTATGGCATAAAAGGCACAGCATTTAACCTCTTTAAGAACTATTTATCAAATCGTAAACAGTACGTACAATTTGGACACGTAAAATCTAAAGAAGCATATATTACTACTGGTGTCCCGCAAGGGTCGATATTAGGACCTTTGTTGTTCATTATATACATTAATGACCTACCAATTGCTAGTGACCTTTTCAACTTCATAACTTATGCTGACGATACAACCCTAACCAGTACATTAGATGTCTTTAATCGACCCGGTGACTTAAATAACAATATAAACGAAGAACTAAACAAGATATGTGACTGGCTTAACGTAAACAAACTTGCTCTAAATGTTGACAAAACTAAAGCTATGATTTTTCATATGCCACAAAAGAAAGTAGAAAAGCCTGTGCTATTAGTAAATGGAACTGTAATTGAATATGTAAATAACTTCAACTTTTTGGGCATCACATTAAATAATCACTTGAACTGGGACAGTCACATAAACAAAGTAGCATACAAAATATCTAGAACCACTGGAATTCTAAAAAAACTGACACATTTTTTACCACAGCATATTCTAAGGACAATGTACAATTCTATCATATTACCTCATATAAACTATGGTATATTGGCATGGGGGTATCAAACGCAACGCATATTTATACTTCAGAAAAAAGCAATTAGAATAATCACGTTAAGTAAATATAATGCACACACTGCTCCTATTTATAAAGAACTCAAATTATTAAAGGTCAGTGACATCTACAAGCTACAAGAACTTAAGTTTTATCATAAATTAATAAATAAACAACTACCTGAATATTTTTATAATATACCTTATACTAACACTTTTGAAATACATCAATATGACACACGAGACAAAAATCGCTTATTTATGTCAAGAAATAATCATGTTTTCGCAAACAAATGTATTAGATACAGCATGATTAGAACTGTTAACAATAGTCCAAATGATATTACTGACAAAGTCCATACTCATAGTCTATATGGTTTCTCCAGTTACATAAAACAATATCTTCTTGGTAATTATGAATACAACTGTACCAAACAAAATTGTTACATTTGCCGAAATCAGGGCATACGTGTATAGTTATTTATTTGTGTAATTAATATGTAGGTATATCTTGTAGGCAGCCATACGTATGCATATATGTACATGGATGTGCTTGTATACATATGGCTTATGCATGTCTATATGTATATGTATGTATATAATATTATGTATGTATATGTATGTATGTATATGTATGTATATATGATTATTATATAATTATAATCTTATTACTTTTATTATTGCTATAACTTGTATTCTTAATTTTAAATATAATATTTTCAAT
Organism: Lamellibrachia luymesi; assembly: GCA_009193005.1. Classification (NCBI taxonomy): domain Eukaryota; kingdom Metazoa; phylum Annelida; class Polychaeta; order Sabellida; family Siboglinidae; genus Lamellibrachia; species Lamellibrachia luymesi. The sequence continues at coordinate 151,240 of SDWI01000656.1, read as the reverse complement.
TGCTTGACTAAACCAGTGGTGGCTCCCATGATAGCGACATACTCAATGTCTTAATGGGAGTCTCCGTGACCATTTATTTTATTTACTTTGTTTATATGTTGAGTGTGTTATATTTACTTGGTCAAAATAAATGAGTCTGAGTCTGAGTCTGACCGAAAAGTTGTCCGCATTACACGGGCCATGCGTGGAACTGTTACCTGCTCAAAGGACCATCGCCTGGTTCGATCGGTCGTGAAAAGTCACTTTGCTTCCAAACATAGTAGACGCCCGAAGACCAGCAAGATGAAGTTCAACATCAAAGCGCTCCAAAACCCAAACAAAAGATCCAAATTCCTGGAGTGTCTCTCCACTCGACATCTTCATCTCCCTACAGCTGACGACAATGTTGAACAGCAGTGGGATGCACTTAAGTCAGCCATCCACAAAGCTTGTACTGAGTCAATCGGCCACACCTCTCGCAAGCACCAAGACTGGTTTGACGAGAACGATGGGGGAGATTCAATACATTTTAGAACGCAAGAGAAACAAATTCAGCATATGGCAAAATGACATTGCTTCTTAACAGAAGCGGCAAGAACGCGTCAAAGATGTTACCCAGAAGACGATCCGTGACATTAAAAACAAGTGGTGGGAAGAGAAAGCCAAAGTGATCCAAGGTTACGCTGATCAGCATGACATGCGGAACTTCTTCCAAGCGACAAAAGCTATCTATGGGCCCAGCTAAAATGGCCACACTCCTCTCCGGTCTCAAGACTGGACTCTCCTGAAAGGTGACACTGTCGTCTAGAAATGATGGAAGGAACAGTTTGAGCAGCTCCTAAACCGTGAATCTATGTTGACAGACGACACCATTATGTATATCCCATAACACCCAGAGAGAGCATCCCTAGACATCCCGCCAACCCGGAAAGATATCCAGCTTGTTACAATGCAAATAAAACACAATAAAGCTTGTGGCCCGGATGGCAACCCTGCAGAAATCCTCACGTTTGGTGGCCAGAAACTCGCAAACAAACTTTTGGAACCTATCTGCAACATTCCATCAGACCTAAGAAATGCCAACATCGTCACCACCTACAAAAAGGTAAATATATTAGACTGTGGGAATTACCGAGGCATTGCCCTACTTTCCGTTGTTGTGAAGATACTCGCCCAAGTTCTCCTGGATCGCCTGCTCCCGCTGACTGAAGAGATACTCCCTGAAACCATGTGTGGCTTTAGACCATCCCGATGAACCAATGATATGATATTTGTGGCCCGACAAATTCAGGAGAAATGCCGGGAGCAAAACCAGGAACTATTCATAGCCTTCATTGACTTGACCAAGGCCTTCGACTCCATCAATCGTGAAGCTCTTTGGAAAGTATTGTCCAGGATTGGGTGCCCTAACAACTTCAACACCTTCCTGAGACTTGTTCATGACAAAGTGACTGCAACCGTCCAATTAAACAGGACTGAAACGGAGCCTTTCACCATCAGAACAGGGGTCAAGCAAGGATGCATTATAGCACCGAACCTATTTCACCGTCTACCTATGCGCCATCCTTTTTCTCGTTCTTGACTACCGGCTTGATGGGAGGCTATTTAACATGAGTTGTCTCAAGGCCAAGACAAAAGTGATGAAGACTACCGTCATAGACCTCCAGTATGCTGATGAATGTGCCATCCTTGCCCACTCTGCAGAAGAACTCCAATCTAGCCTAGACTTCTTTACGGAAGCCTACCAAAGTCTAAGACTTACCATCAACATCATAATAACCAAGGTTATCCATCAACCTACTCCAGGCATCAATGCAGAACCTCCCGAAATCAAAGTATTTGGATGAATCCTAGTAGCTGTTGAACACTTCCCGTATTTAGGGAGTCACATGTCGCAGAAAGCCACAGTCGAGGCAGAAATTCAGCACCGTATCTGCTGTGCCAGCACGTCTTTCAGGAAACTGCGCCACCAAGACTTTGATGACCACAACCGCAGGAACGAGACGAAGGTGATGGTCTACAAATCCGTTTGTAGTACCACTGTACTATATAGGAGTGCGATTTGGGTTACTTATTGATATCACCTGAAAACCATGGAAACATACCACAAATGTTGCCTCATAGAGATGCTTCACAATCGGTGGGAAGACCGTCGCACCAATGCCAGCGTCCTCAATGAAGCCACCACAACCAGCATCGAGGCAATGATCATGCAAAATCAGCTCCGCTGGACTCCCGCCTCCCCCGACAAGTACTATTCTCTCAGCTGACTCATGGACTGAGAAAACCTGGTGGGCAGAGACAAAGATTTAAAGACACTGCCAACATGAAGAAGGGTCATATTAACATCAATATTTGGAGCGAGCCAGCCAGGTTCGATCCCGGTTTTCCCAGCAATATTCATCTATTCTCCAACAGTCTATCTTTTTCCAGGTGGCTTCCATTTGAGAGCGGTGGGTGGAAGACTATTCCACACATGTCAAATCTCCGTCATTCGTACGGAGTCCCCGTCATTTTTACATACAGATCCCCCGACAGTGGCGCCACTCAGCATATCTACTTTGATATAATACAGAATAAGAAATGAATGGTACCCAACATGGAAACCAGTGGGAACACATCAAATAGCTGCAATTTTCGATATCTTTAATGCGAATGTATTTTGGGCTTTTCAAATGCTAGACTCCCGTAGAAAGGCACATGTTAATTTTCTATTTTATTAGCATGTAGACCTACTTGCAGTGTGAATACGTTTAATAATACAATCGACAGATATCTGATAAGGGTTAGCTATATGTAAATCATGAATAAGTATTGGTTTTAATACCTGATTTGTTTTAAGCGGTGTTAATACGTAGCATTTTTAATAGGTGTTTTATCTTAAGCGCAATTTGTTAACTTGTGGTGTTTTGTATATGTGTTTTGGAATATAATTCATGTTTATTGACTATTTTAGTGACTTGCTTTGACACAAGATGTCGTTTGCCAATGAACATAAAATGTGTTTTCAAGGTGATTTAAAAGGCGTTAAAGTGTGCAGTAACTGCTAGTGGTCGGCATAAAACCACTAACATGGATAACAACACTGTCAATGTCCCGTGTGTGTTATTGCGTAACATTATCCGGTGTCTGACAGACGGGTCATAGTCGGACGAGACAACGGTCCCATCTAGACACAACACTGTAAATTTCCAGAGAGACGTTTGCTGACAAAACATACAAACTGTATGCTGTTTGCTCTGGTACGAAGAAGGGGTGGTAAGACTATTGTGTTGGCGTTCTCTTTGGTGGTAGTAGCAACGTGTTGTGTTTTGTCGTATTTGATCAACAGTGACATGTCATCTGCACGATGCCAGACTGGGTTTAGTGCGTAGATGACCCGTTTGGAACGCGGCCTCAACTTTGCATACGGCATAGAGCAAAGCTTCCCTCTACCAGATGCCCAACACCATATTGTCACGATAAGCAGTCTCTCTTATTTTTTGAGTCAGATGGAGGGAGAAACGATGAACTCCTACTTGGCCATTCTGAAGCGTTACGTTTTTTTTACGACAGACACGATCGTCCCATCACATTGCGACACCGTTCGAACACTTCGGTTATTCTGGAGCCGAGGCCGGATGCAGGAGGTTTAACTGCGATATTCATTGGACGAACAGGCAACAGGATGTACTCGTATGCCGCCTTTTACGGCATCGCGCGCAGAAGCGGCATGCGTTCCGTGATATATGCAAACAACCCACTACTGAAGCTGTTCCACCTCAACGTGACCGTGGCTCAGAGTGATCGCCCCGGGCGAGGTTGGGTCCAGTACGTTCCCAAACAACTCAACTTCTTGCGGCGCTCGATGGCACAGTTCGACTTCTCGCCGTCAAACGTCGCGGTGATCGCAGTGCACATCCGGCGTACAGAATTACTACAATATCGCATACAAGAAGGAATATTGGCGGCAGGTAAATCCTACTTCAGTCACGCTGTCGCGTTTTTCAACCGCCGCTTTAACGATAAGACGATGTACGTTGGTTGTTCTGACGATATGAAATGGTCAAATGTGAACTTCTTAAAGTAAAGTCCAGCTATGTTCTCCATCGGGCACAGTGCAGATGTCGACTTTGCTATTCTCTCTCGCTGCAACCACAGCATCGTTACCATTGGCTCATTCGGCCAATTGTCAGCCTACATGGCTGGTGGAGTTACTGTCAGTTACAAAGACGGATCTCCGACAGATTCCTCGCTCGAAGCTGCCTACAGGAAAGTTAATCCGTCAAAGATCCCCTGGAACGCGTGGATAGAGATGTATTAGACTATTGTGCAGTGATTGTGCTCTCCAATAACACTCACAAACCTACAACACCGGAAGCGTGACATCGCATCGCTTGTTGTAATCCTACTATTCCGAGGGAGCAGTTCTTCGTAAATTTAGCATACAGTGATCTTTGTTATCGCAAATGTTCTTGTATTTTTTTCTGTACATTTATTTCTATTTACTCAGCGGGTCTAATTTTCTTATGTAATACGGCAAAGCGTTCCATAATGTCGGTCCGGACACCAAGAAAGCACGTTTGCAGTAGCACGGCACTATCATCAGACGCACATCGAAGGTTACCTGGTGCAAGGTCATGTAATGCAGAGTAAACAAGGACCAGTAGTTTGTACTGGACCCGCCAGCGAACGGGAATGTCACTAGTGCAATCGATCTCATAACTCACTCAGCACTGCATGCAACTACACCCTGTATATGCTGGTGCTTTTGCTGTACTCGTACCCACCCCTTTAGCCCTTTATAACTCAAAACAATGATTGTTTAAATATATGTTTCCTCAGAGATTTCACCTTGAACTGCGAACATTGTGTGTGTGTGTGTGTGTGTGTGTGTGTGTGTGTGTGTGTGTGTGTGTGTGTGTGTGTGTGTGTGTGTGTGTGTGTGTGTGTGTGTGTGTTGGTTTTTAGAGCATATCTCTGTTGATATTGAAATCCTATTAGTGCAAGTAGTAGTTATTTAAAGAGAATTGAATGCGCTACGTGATGGTATAAAACATATGATATTCTATGAATAAAATATGTTTACCATACCTGGCTAGGAAAAAAGACAAATTGATAATGCATCACAATTCGACAAAGGAGGTCGCTGCATGTGCTATACCTTTTTATGGTTATTTTTACTGCTTCAAGTTATGTTTATTTTAAAGATTTAGTAGACGAATATCCTAAGCATCGACAACCTTTGGTAGACTCAGAAATGGCGTATTGTCCAACAGAATCATCTGAACAAGACTGAACGCCAGATTATATTTAGTCTGTTGAGAGGTGTTATCAGGGCAGATAGACAACAACATATTAAGATCAAAGAGAACACCTTTACCCTGGAATCTATCACAGATGGCATCGAACACATAATACTCATGTGGGATTTGGCATGTTTGTCGTATGCAAAGAGATAACATCGTTAGGCAAGCATACGGACAATTTTTTAAAGGACAGCGGCAAAGAGGAATACCACTGAAGAGGTAGAGTGACCAGATTAGGAATGATACTGGGCTCCCGCTATTGAGAGCAGAGCGGCATGCCATAAAAAGAACAGACTGGAGTAAGTCAGTCAAGTGATTACACATAAGCGGCAATGTCAGCATACGTCGGCTGATCACAAGAAATTTCGACGTACAGTTGGATGTCCTCTGTATCGGGGCTATCTATGAAGCACGTAACGTTTTTTTACACCACTCACCTACTTGTCACACGTCGTAGCGCTGGCCTGTGCATCACCCTAAGACTTTGTTCGTTTCGAGAAAGATCCTCCCCACCTATTATACATACGTCTATTGTTCGCCGATGTGTGTTGAGTCCATATTAACTTTCGTTCGAATTCTGTTAAACATTACCCCAAAAATAACATAAACATAAATTATATCACACTGATATAGATATATCGAGGTTAGATTAAGTAGCCTCTCATCCAGGGACGTGGGTAGCTCACCAAATAAGAGTAAACTTTTATCAGTTTACACGATGCATTCGAATCAACTCTAAACTTTGATTATAACGCCCTGTATGCTACGAATATCGTATATAATAGAATTATTGCCAAAATTGCGCAAATCTAGCAGAAGATCATGTCCGAAATGCTAATTTGTTTTTATTCCAGTAACACTAATGAGGCATGTGACATGTCAACCAACGAACAGCTAAGCTTTATCCTGAAATACGAAAGCAGAAGATCTATGAAGAATTATTGGTGTTTCTCTTGTGTCACTCCGCAATTACAGGCGCAGCCATCTTCAAAAAGATAAAGCAGTTCGGCTTAGACTTACGAATGGTGCTGTGATTATGGCCCTGAAAACGCATGGTGTGGCTGCTTTGATCCAGATCAATATATCGTATAGCAATATCACTGGAATACTAAGTGAAATAAACAATGCGCACAAAGAAAATGTAAAGTAAGAAGCACTGCAGTTGACGAAGAACATGTTAGTTATTATTGGCTTGACTCATGTCCTTGCTACTACTGAAAACTTGCAACCTGGTTAAAATGTAGGTTCATTATGTCGTAACATGTGAATACAATACTTTTTTATTTTAAAGTTCCCTTTTTCTTGGATGAGTTTGAGGGAAAACCGCTAGGGTCGTGTTAATTCCATGACGGGCTCACGACGTTTTCACGACAGGTCCACGACGAATCGTCATAGTTTGTGCAGCAGCTCACGACTGTCTGTCGTTAATCATGTGTGAATATACAACTTAAATTGGCGTTTAGGGGCCCGTCGCACATTACACGACGGAATGGAAATGTGTGCTGAGGAAACCAAGCTAATGACCAACAACATCAATAACATCAACAAGAAGATCAACGTGAGGGGACAAATATTAGAAACAGTGTCCAACTTCAATAACCTGGGTTCAGTTGTCATAGACGAGGGATCCAAACCTGAAATCATTTCAAGGATTGCCCGGACAACAGCAACGCTGACAAGGTTGAAACCAAAATGGAAAGATAAAAACATCACCCTTCGATCCAAAATCAGACTGATGCGATCACTTGCCCTGTCAATATTTCTATATGCATGCGATACATAGACTCGGCGAACTATAAAGAAAAGTAAAACCCATGGAAATGAGGTGCTATCGAAAGATCCTTTGCTTCTCATAAAAGGACCGTGTAACCAACGAAGAGGTCCACAATCGAATTCAACGAGCCATCTGGCCCTATGAAGAAAGAAATAGACGGAAGCTGATATGGTATGGGCACGTCTCACGAACATCCGGCTAGAAAAAGACCATCATGCAAGGCACCGCTAGTGTAGCATGAAAAAGAGGAAAACATAGGATCAGATGGGAGGACAACATCAGAGAGTGGACATGACTGGACTTCTCCGAGACAACAAGGGCGGGAGACGAGAGACAGAGGTGGAGACAGCTGGTTGCGATGTCATCGGTGGTGTCCCAACGACACTCCGGGTTAAGGGATTGATGATGGTGAACGTCAGCAGTGACTGACAGGTTACTGAAGTTCAGTGACTCAGGATGATGTGATGTAAGAAGTGAAAGATTCAGGATGAAGTGATGTAAAAAGTGAAAGATTCAAGATGATGTAATGTAAGAAGTAAAACATTCAGGACGATGTGATGTAAGAAGTGAAAGATATTCTTCCAGACGATCTTTGAAGATTCACACATGCAGATTGTATTCCATGAAGTCAAAATCCAATATTGTGATTAAACCAGTATTATGATAAAGCCAGTATCGTAAGACGCCCTGAAAAACATGGCTTTCGCCATCGGATAATGGCGGCGGCAAAGGTTTCCTAGTGCAATCGATCGCATAACGCTTTACGTGACGCCGTGAGCGTAAAACGCCATCCACCGGTACAACCACAAGGGGGCCTCTCTCGGTGGTGGGGCCACCAGGTAGCCGCTCTCGGCGTTAGGGCCAACAGGAGAGCGCTGATTGAGAACACTGCCTTGCGTTGAAATATGGAACGTATAATTTCTGCATTAATGGTTGAGAGCACTACCTTGTGTTGATTTAGAGAGCATGTAATTTCCGCGAGAGTGACTGAAAACAATTATTAATATTTTTATGATACCATGTTAATGGAGTTATTAGAAAAATACAAAGTTTTGGTATAATGATTAGAGACAAATGTTACTAAACATATGTTGGTGGTTATCATTGTGTGTCCTATACATGCACTGTGTCATAACATCGATATATTTTGAAAACTAGAATTATGTCAACATTTATAATACCAATTCTGGGGGTATTAGGGTTAGTACGCTTTGTGCGAACAGGTCAGTGTCAACAAATGTGATCCGCCCGTAATACCACTGACCACCGCTCGCCAATGGCTATTGATTCGCACTGGATTTGCTACAGTTCCATTTGTGTGCACGGTTATGATGAAAGCATAACCGTTATAATACTATATCCCATCTGGACATAGACAGCGACATCTTCCGATACAGCTGATGACTCTGCGTTAGACACATGTGAAATGTGGCTAGAGTAGCTTCGAGATGGGTGCACTGGTGCGAGGCAGCGGGTGGTGTAGCGCTTGTTCGGATGTATATTAGTAATAATTTAAGCCTTACATTCGTGCACACATTCCATTTTCCGGGAATGCCGGTCGGAGCAGAACATCGCCCCGTCACACGTCATCATAAAGTAGCTGCTCTCGCCCCGCAACTTGATCGATATCTCGTGTGCATGGCCGTTCGTCATCTCGGTCTCGACCAGCACGGTCTTGCCCATCTTCAACATGCCGACGTCGTCTGCGCTGAACACGACGCGGTGAACGTGGTCGTCGTCCCGAGCCTTGCCCGTCAGCAGCGTGACGTCCTCGCTGCTTCCGTCGCGCCAGTTCACCATTGCCACAACTTACATTTGATGTGCAGATTCTGCACACCTTTACTTCATTTGGTTAACTCCTAATTGTTGTCCATAAATATCTCAACATCAATTACATACAGTTGGGGATAGTGGATGCATTCAAAATGTACATAGGAACAAAATAACGTTTTTTTAAACTATGTTACGTATAGACCTACTAAATTGCACAGTTGCAATGACGTAGCAAGTTGTAAGTGGAGAAGACAGTAGCGAAGGAGTCGGGGGCAAGGAGACGATAGTTAAGGCGATGGGAGTGAGGGAGACGGGAGGGAGGGTGTCAGGAGGGAATGCGAGGGGAGCGCAAGTTAGCCAGGCGACGGGAGGGAAAGGTGACAGGTTGCTGAGTGAGAGAGAGCCTGATAACAGTCTGCCACCAAGTGACAAGACTGCAGGACAGAATGGGATGGAGGGGATCCATCGGAAGAGCTATTCCAAGGCAGTGATAGATGGGGTGAAAGAGAGAGAGAGGGTATTTGTGGGGGACTCAATAGTTAGGAAGACCGACAGAGTCTTGAACAAGTGAGATGACGTGGTAGTTTGCTTACCTGGGGCCAAAATAGAGGTGATAACTGAGAGGGTAGAAAAACAAAGCAAACGCAGGTTGAGAAGGTAATACTGTCAGGGATTTTACCAGTAATAGGAAGGATGGGTAATATATATCGAAATTGCCGGGGATGGCAATTAACATGTTAGTCAAGAAGCTATATAGGGAAGAGGAAGTTGGTTTTGTGGATTTGTGGGGAAGTTTTGTTGGAAGGGCGGATATGTATATGAAGGACGGGCTTCATCTAACTGGAAATGGGGCAGCAGTATTTGCGGATTGACTCTCAGCAACAATAGACAATGGCATGGGTAGCATATCAAATATTTTTGGTAGAAAACACTATTTAAACTAGAAGCGCAGGGGGGTTACTTAGAGATGACTCAAGCAGGACAAGAGGCCACTAGTACAGTTTATAGGCGTAACAGAAAGGATGACGACTATGCAAATTACAAAGAGGCACTTAACCTAGCTACAACTGAAATTAGAAAATCTAAAAGAACCTTTGAAAAAAAATTGGCAGGTAATATAAGAAATGAGAGCAAGAGTTTCTATGCTTATGTAAGGAGTAAACAAAAAGTTCGAGATAAGGTCGGACCACTGGAAAACAACAGGGGAAACATAATTTCAGACGGGTTTCAAATGGCAGAGGTCCTGAATGAGTATTTCAGCTCAGTTTTTACCACAGAAGATATCAGCTCACTTCCAGTTCCATT
>SDWI01000656.1:124491-138195 GCA_009193005.1 Lamellibrachia luymesi | reverse complement strand
ACACACACACACACACACACACACACACACACACACACACACACACACACACACACACACACACACACACACACACACACACACACACACACACACACGAACTCAGTATTGTTCGTCTTGTTTCGCAGGTGACAATTGTACAAGTAAAATGGCGAATGTTCGTGGACTGCTGGTGTTGAGCCTCGTGTGCTTGCTGCTGTGTCAGGTAATGTTGAAAGTATTATTCCATTTGTTCAGAAATATGCCATTGTGCACTATTTTGTTCAATAGATTTACTAGCTTTTTTGGGAAGTTATACTACTTTAGGGAATGTCTAGTAAAGCATTTGCGTGGATCGCACTATTATCAGTGTTGGCCACGTGTGCGTATCCTTTGTTCTTAAGCTTATACTACATATATTAGATGAACACAATTTCCACAACATGCACTGCGAGTGCGTGTTGTATCACATTGTATTGTCATTGTTTAGATGATGTCAATGAGCGATGCTTGCGCTAAAAAGCAAACGATGTAAGTGACTTAAACAAAGTGAGTCGATAAGCATCAGTCACACAGACAATAATATGTTACACTTGCGACGCCCCCTGTTTTCTTTGTCAGCGATAATTAAAGGAAACTCTTATGGTTTCGAACGATCACGTTGACTGTCATTTTTGAAATATTTCGGGTAACGGAAATATTGTATTAACTGACAGTATTTAACATAGTTCCACACATTTCTTTGCTACAAACACGCTCTCCACGTTTTGCCCACGCAACCACAATTGTGGTCTGAACAATTGTACCGCTATTATAAATGTGTTTGGTTAGCGGTAGTTTTAATTGTAGCAAACAACTTACGGTGTCTTGTGATCTCTTTTAGGTGTGATACGGCTCCGTGCGGCCTTTACTGCTGTGAACATGGGCTCGAGTGCAGCAGGAACTGCGCATGTGTTGATCCGAAGTCGGATACTTTGAAATCAGTAAGCATCACATTTGAACGTACTGCTTAATGAGTCTTCAACTGTTTTATACAGATTTTTAAAAAGTCATTTAAAAAAAGATAATTCGGTTCATTGAATGTTCTGATCGTCTCGTGTCTAGAACTACCCATAGTTAATATATTACTAGGGGCGCCACCGTCCGCCTACGTCCATCATTTATGAACCCTATAATTTATGGATTAATAGCAACCTTATTTTTCAGCAGCGCAATTTCCTTAAAGGTTAGGGTTATAATAATTATACATTTATTCACAAATACATATACTGTATTCACGTTGCCTCCTTCCCTTCGTTCCTCCTTCTCCTCTGCCTTCCCCCCTCTCTCACGTCCCTCTCTCTCTCTCCTTTGTCTTTCTCCCCCTTCGACTCCCACTCCCTCATTTCCTCCTTCCCAGGTCTAGTTTATTCACAATTGATGTATATTTGTCGTATGCCTATATTGAAACTTGCAAAATTGGGCAAGTGCCGACATTTAATTTGGATAAAACTATTTCTCAAATTGTCAAAATCACTCTCCTTACACGGTATTGTTTTTTTATACAAAGCACACGTTTTATCTCAGCCAGAGAAGTGTGTGTGAACTCCAGCAGAGAGATTCCGTGTCAAGTCCGCCGTAAACAGCTTGACACCTGTCTTAAAGCCAACGTGAAGTACATGAAAGCCCTATGTACTTCGTACAACCAAGAAACTTCTACTAACGTCGTATAATTGAATATACTAGACCGCTACTAACTTGTATTAGTCTAACCAATATGACTACACAGAGAAAACAGTTGTGATGATATTTCGAAATTATACATTTTTCCTTTGTGAACATATGTTTCTTGTCATATTAAAATTTATTTTACTGACTACTGTTCGTGTTTCTTTAGAAGCATTCACCTGTTTGCATTGAATGCAGCACTTAGTAAACTGACGACGTACACAGGGCGTTGGGCCTTCACAACCGACATTAGACACTCACCGAAAGTTCTCCTGACAAACCAGCATCGGTTGTTGAAATTACTTGTACATTGAAGCGTTTTATTATCATGTGTAATTTATAATAGAACAACTTACCAAAATATGTGGTCATGCATTATCCATGACGATACATCTTAATAATACAATATTTGATATAAGCAGGATAGCCTGGATCGGTGCGACATGGCTGTATGTTGCGTTACATCCTTGTATGAAATATAAGCGCTTTTAAAACTATGAATAAAATGTTGCAGATAAAAGTCAAATATATCATAGTGTAATCAGTTCCTGTGTTAAAACAACTGATGTATCTGTTTGTTTCAATTCCACAAGGTCCTACTCTAGAGTTAGTGAGTCCACGATATATTTGTTTCAACTTTCCTGCATTGGATATGTAATCATATCGTTTCATAAATAAAGCATAAAGCGTAATTGCATTTAAATATATGCTTAGTTCAATAAATACTTCCAACTAAACAACGACCAATATCATTTAAATTATAACCGTATTTAAGAAAATAAACGGCGTCCGAGGCCACAATATGCTGGATTCATGATTTCACATTGGTGAAGTCATGGACATTGATTTATTATTATTGACTTTGAAAGAAAGTTGCAGTGATGGTGTCCCTTCATCGGAGGGGGGCAGTATTGGAAGGGTTCATCTAATCAACGGGAACTGTGGTAGAAATATCAATCTCCATTATAATGTAAACGGTTACACATGATTACAGTGGCCTTAACAAATTAAATGCAGCACTTATCCGTATGTTATCCGTCTCTGACTTTTCTGGATAATGTGGTTGGTGCAGTAAGTTTTGATAAATCAAAAACATAAAACAACTTAAATGCATAAATGCTGCAGTATAAAAAAGACTGGTATTGAGATACTGAACAGTGATTGCAGTATAATTGTTGCATTTTAAGCATAACTATTTAAAATTTTACATATTTATTGCAATAAATACATTAAGAAACTAATTTAAATAATGTACTTGGTTTGTAAGAAACGTGCTGTGATGCTGTCACTTCTGATTTATCATCAACCTAAAGTATGCTAATTGCCTAAATGTAGCAGTTTATACTGGCGTTTGAATATTAAACATTGTTTGTTGTGTATGTTTTTGCAATTTAAGATAAATTATGTTTAAATGCATATTTAATCCTGTAAATATATTCAGCTACCATCAATCAAAATCAAATAGTAATCTCGTAACAAAATTGGAACGCAAGTAATCTCATTAAAAAAAATTGGGACGCAATATAGTGCCGCATTAGGGAATTTGGAGAGATTTTTTGATCATATAATTTTTTTAAATGCCATTATCATATCTAGGAACTGATGTTCAGGGGAACGACGCAGGTATGAATAATTGCATTGATCTGCACAATTACCCCATACGTGTAAATGGCAACAATGTATTACGTTACCAAATATAACAGGTGACGGCAATGGTAATTACTTATTCACGGTGCTATGTTATACATGTAATTTGGCAGGCGGGCAACGACAGCTTTGATGTGCTGCATCTGATGGTGTCGCACGATCAAGTATTTGTTGGTCATATTGCAACTGTTTCGGATAATTTATGGGAATATCATATTAACTGCCTGTATTTAATATTGGATCCACATATTTATATCCCACAAACACAATCCCTTCGTCTCGCCCACGTATATATAATTGCGGTCTAAAAATGTTTATCGCTTTTGTTATTTATCATGTTTTGTTAGCGGTAGTGATAATTATAGCAGCAGATAGACAAACAACTATTGATGTCTTGTGTCCACTTTCATTTGTGCATCGCGTAAGTGCTGTTATCGAGAGAATCACTGCGGCCACTTCAGGTGTTTGGATTCATGGGAGGAGGTGCTTATCGAGTTAATATCACATTTGAGCGTACTGTTTAATGAGTCATTAAAGTTTTGATAAGTATTACATTGATGTTTGAAATAAGATATTTTGGTTCAATGAGTGATTCGATCATATCGAGTCTGGAACCACCCATAGGTAATACATTGCTGGGGGCGCTACCGTCCGCCACTGTCCGTCATGTATAAACCCTATTATTTATCTTGTAATAATACCTTTTTTATTTTAATGTAGCGCAATATCTTTAAACCTTCAAAGTTGTTTCCTCCCTTCCTACCTCCTCGTCCTCTCCATTATTTCCTCGTTCACTCTCTATCTCTCTCCTCCCTCCCTCTTTCCCCCTCCCTCTCCCCCATCTCCCTCCTTCCTCCTTCCCAAGACTAGTTGATTCACAGTTGACGATGATTTGGCATATGCCGATATTGAAAGTTGTCAAATTGCACAAAGCGCCGACATTTAATTTAAAAAATACTAGCAGAGATATTCCGTCTCAAGTCCGACGTAGACAGCATGACACCTATCTTAGTGTACACGAAAGCGCCTTGTACTTCGTACGACCAAACTGCGTACAGCTTCTACTATTGTTTCGTGTCCTCGTCATACCGAAGTATATATACATCGGAGCGCAAGGGTTAACATGACGAACAGGAAACACATGGCAACTATACGACAGCCATGTTTAATCATGCAACTATATACGTTCAACGGCGTCGCCATCTAGCGACTAGCTATATAATAACGTTTCCATCTCCCTCCTTTTAGAGAAGTGCAAAATTTAAAACAGTTATACACTCTATATCAGAGCATAGAAAATTATTCAACTTAATATATGCCAACTATCGTTGTGCATAGCTAAACTACGTTCAACACGTTGGTAATGCTTGCTAGTCATAAAAAATATAAACTACAATAGTAATTGACTAGATAATAAACAGTACTTATCTGAAAATAATTACACGTTGGATAACTCTCACTAGTATCTAAATGGGTACAGTTCAGTTAAATGCAGATGAGATGTAATACTAACACAACGTTGTCATTATGAGTGTTACGTGTAGTTATCCACTCAGTGTACACATGCGAGTGTCATTTCAATCACAAATCAAGTCTTTGCGGTTGTCTGATGACTCTACCTGATCTTGTTTGGCAAGTGTTCGGTTCAATTTGGAAAGACGTCATTCTCGGAGCCGCGCATTCATGTTCTGTTGTTGAATGTTTACCCGTAGATGTTGGAAGAGTAGTACGGGCCGGCTCTGGACTCTGCCTTGAGCTTGATGCACTTGTAATGTCACAAGAAGACTCGTGTCCTTGATATGGCGTCCTTTCCAGTCTTACTTGTTTGTCTCGATGGGTTGCATTCTAACCACATCTCCAACTGCCAAAGGTTTCATGTTCCTGAAGTTGTAGCGTTCGACAGCAGTTTTTATCTGTTATTCAAACAAACGTTGAGCTGGACTTGTGGCAAATCCCTCTTGAGGAGTGTTCCTGGTGTTCATAAGACCAAAATAAGGGTCCTCGTTTGCTTTGCGACTCTTCTTCATCAAACGTTTTGCTATCTTAACAGCGGCTTCAACAGCTCGGTTAGATTTGCTATTTCCTGGACTTGAAGTTTCGTGGGTAAAACCCCATTCTTTCGCAAACGTTCTGATGTGCTGGAATGAGTGTTGTGGACCGTTATCACTGATAACTTTGTCAGGTATGCCATGTCGGGCAAAATGGTGTTTTAGTTTGGTCGTAACAGCCTCAGATGTGGTTTCAGGAAGATATAATCAATTTCGAAGAACTGACTAAAACAGTATTGTGCCTCTGACCATGTCCATCGAATATCTTTCTTCAGCAGATTGTGAAGAGGATGCATATCACTTATCACACTGGGCATGAATCGAGACAGATAGTAAACCACGCCCAGAAAACGACGAAGCTTTTCGAGGTTTGGTGGCACTGGGAAATCAGTGATAGCTTTGATACTCTCAGGATCTTTCTGCAGGCCGTCTTTCGTGTTCAGATGACCCATGAACGTTATGCGTTCTGAACGAATCATGAGCTTGCTCTTGTTCAATTCGATGTTCTTTTCCTGGCATCTTGCGATAAACTGGTCAAGGTGATCATCGTGTTCTTCCAATATTTTCCCGTGAATAACGACATTATCAGCTATGCAGATCATACGATGCAGATTTTTACTGCCTCCAGAAGTGTCTTTTGTAAGACCAGTGATGACACAGGTATGCCGAATGGAAGTCGGAGCCATCTGAAACGACCGAAGTATGTTTGAAACGTTGTCAACAGACTTGATGCATCACCACTTGATGCCTCATCAATTTATCAATATCCTGAAGAAAGGTTTGCTTTCGCGAAGACCTTGGACCGGCCAAATTCATGCATTGTGTCTTTAAGTACCGGAAAGGTGTAGTGCTCTCTCAGCAAAGCTTTGTTGAATTCACGAGGGTCGATGCAGATGCGAAGGTCTCCATTCTTTTTTCAACAAGAAGAACCAAGAATCTGACTAACTCACGGTATTGGCTCCTCCACTGGCGTGATGACACCTATATTAATTATTCTGTCGAGCTCAGCTGTCAACTTGTGTCGCACAGCAAGAGGGATGCGTCTGTCTGGCATGACCACTGGCTTGGCGTCTTTGTTAATGTTCAGATGTAGCAGACCAGGAAGCTTACCCAGTTTTCCAATGAACATGTCTGCATATTTGTCCTCAATATTTACATAATATACTCTGTCAAAGTTGTGATCACAGGCATTTATTAGCTGCATTTCCTGACTTCCTCGCATGCCCAGTAGTGGTACGAAGTCTTCTTTGCAAACTACAAATTCGACACTGTATTTCTTCCCGTTCCTGGGGTTGCGAATATTTATCCTAACTACAACGCACTCCGCTTTTTAAAAATGACTGGGACAGAATAATTTCCTATTGGCGTTGTGTTAACATGCACAACTTATCACGTTTGCTTTACGTCCGGGCTTATTAGATTCATATACACGAAACATATTAATTGTTATCTTTGTAGCACGAAATAACAGGGTTTTTATCTATAAAAAAATATTTCTGTTTTACTATAAGTCAATATTAGTGATGAGAGAAAAACTATATATTGTTCAATTAAAACGGAAAACATATGAACTGAAATAGCGTTGATTTTAGTCGTCGGAACGCAGACTATCCTCGCGAGATTTATTTAAATACGTTGTGATTTTGTTCTTAATAAGATAATTTGTGAGTTGAGAATATAAATTAAATAAAATGTCGCAGCTCCTCAATTCGAATTTTTCGGTAGCCTCATTTCAAATTCTTTTTACGAAATATCAAACCTAGTATCCACAACAATATGCCAGCTCGTTTGTGCGACTTTTGAATGTATTTTTTTTTTGGTGAAATCATCAGAAAACTATTAACATACTGAATTTTCGTGTAGCATTAGTTTAAGTGAAAAGGAAACTGAACGAATTTTAAAAATTCACGAATTTCCCCCTTGGTGAAAATCTGCAAGAGTATGCAATTCACGTCCACAATCGACATAGGCATAGTTTATCATTTTGGATATCCACTATTTTGAACCTTACGAGATCTAACGACTAAAGTAAATTATTGTGATGACTTGAAAAAAAAATGCATTTAAAAAATCGACTGCGGGTGTTATATAAATTATTCCCACACTGCACAGTTGGACATCGACGAACCGAAGTGTTAACATGACATGACAAAGTTATATAACATGCATATGTAAAGAAGTAGCTAACTTAATTCCAATACAAGTGGTTACAAAAGGTTATCGTATAGTTAATTTAAACAAAATCAAGTATAACATAAAATAATAATGTTACCTTTTAATAAAGTATTACATATGCAATACCGTGAAATATGGCACCGCAAAAGATCATTGCGACCTGTCATCTTGATTGTGACATATGCCGCAGCTGTATATTTATATGACGGTTAAAAGACCACACAGACTGGGGCGATATATTTGGCACTAAAACAATGAACAACCAATGATTAAGTTTTAAAAATAATATTAAAATGATACATGATGAATTCAACCCTCATCGACTAGTGAGTAATAATAACAGACATAGTACCCATAAACAATGAATCAGTAAATACAATTAAGAAGAAACATACTTTATGGAAGCATTGTATCGAGACAAAATATGGGAAATACTATACTGAATATTGTAGGGCCAGAAATCAAGTACGTAAAACAACGATGAGGATACAGAAAGAATTTGAGATGAAACTAACATATTAACTCCAAACCATGACTCAGGCATGTTTCAGGCCTGAACATAGACCCCAATGCTTATAAATGTAGACCATCAGTATGTGATTGGGAAAAGGCACGTACACAAAATATACAATTTTGAACGTCCCAAAATGTGCTGCAAAATGAAGCTAACACGAGACATATGTAATTAAATCAGTATCAGTGTCTTTAACTTTTATATGCACTATTATATTATCTGATCTAATATTTTGATAATAGTAAAATGGCGCAACTCACGATATGAATCATAAACTTAATTGGTGATATAATAATATTATTAATCAGGTAATGGTCAAACAATACAAAATGGGCAATAGTATATTGTGTTTTGTATACATCGCATTAAGACAAGATTTAACAAGAGTGAACAAGATTGCCATATCAAACAATAAGTTTCAGATGGCAAGTGGACATGGAAGCCATTGGCTTATCGAGAGTCCAACAATTTTATCATCTATGTATAGCCCGCCCTTATCAGATATCAGTCAATTATATTTTTAAACATATTCACACTACCAGCATTAACACAATCTTTAGGCAGTTTGTTCCAATCAGTTATCACCCTCCGTGAGATAGAGTACTTTATCATGTCCAACCTACACTGCTCCTTAACTAATGCTGCTTTGTGTCCTCTTGTTCTACTGCCTCCGTTAAGTTTGAATAACATATTCGTATCAACATCCTCATAACCGTTCACTATTTTAAACACTTTTATTTGGTCTCCACGTAGTCTCCTGGTCTCTAGTGTTGTCAAACCACATTGTAATAAGCGGCTTTCATAACTAAGTTATCTCAATTCTGGATTCATCTTAGTTGATCTTCGTTGTATTCTTTCTAGCTTGTATATGTCTTTCTTGCGATACGGCCTCCATGCTTGTATACAATACTCCAAATGTGGTCTAGCTATCGCTTTGTACAGGGATACAATTAGCTTTTTCTCCTTATACGTGATAGTTCTCCGAATTAGCCCTAGGATTTTATTTCCTTTCGAAGCAGCAATCCCACATTGCTCTGAAACTTTCATGTCACCACTAAATGTTACTCCTAAGTCCTTTTCTCGTGTGGTTCTACCTAGTACAGCATCCCCCATTTTATATTCCTCGTCCATGTTTCCATGTCCTATGTGTATGCATTTACACTTCCCAAAATTTAATAGCATTTGCCATTTTTCTGACCATTTAACTAATTTATCAAGATCATCCTGTAAACTGTGTTTTTCTGTATCATTAGTAACTGTAAGTAATTCGTTTCTGAATACTTTTGTGTCATCTGCTAATGTAAGTACTTTGCTAGATATGTCTTCTTCCAAATCATTTATATATATATATAAAAAAAACAGCATAGGGCCTAATACTGAATCCTGTGGTACCCCACTCAAAGCAGATTTCCAGTTTGAAATCTCTCCATCTACTATTACTCTCTGTCTTCTGTGTGTAAACCACTTTTCTATCCAGTTGATTGCACCATTACCTATGCCATGTAACAGTCTTTGATGTGGCGCTTTATCAAAAGCTTTCTGAAAATCTAAGTAGACAACATCCATTGGTGACCCGTCATCTACCCACTTTATAATTTCTTAAAAAAAACATAAGTAATTGGTTAGACAAGACCTTGCTTTTAGGAACCCATGTTGAGATGTATTTATTAATTTATGTTTTACAAGGAATTCTACCATGTGGCCTCTAATTAATATTTCGAGTAATTTACATACAATTGATGTTAAACTCACTGGTCCGTAATTGTATGGTTTGTTCCTCGATCCTTTCTTAAATAGCGGCGTTATGTTTGCTTCTTTCCATTCTGAAGGAAATACACTTTCTTCTAATGACAAGTTATACACTTTTGCAAGTGGTGTACTAATTTGCTCAACAATTTCCTTAAGCAGGTGGTATAACTTCAATGCCAGGTGATTTGTTATCTTTCATCTACTTAATTTTCTTTGCTATAATGTCAGGAGTTACAAATAATTGCCAGTTACCTCATTACCGACAGGGAGACTTCATCGAATATCTCTGCGTTTCCAGCACTACAATATGGAAGTGGTATATCGTCCAGGAAAGATGAATCCGGCGTATTATCTTTCTAGACATCCTCCTTCAACAGGTATAAAAGATAGCAAATCATGGCTAGATTTGCAGACCAGTCAACTCATCAACAATGCAATTTAGAGCTATCAGAATGAAGGCAAGAAAAGTATTCGCTGATAAGAGCTCGAGAAGGAAACAACAAGAGACAAGGGACTGCAGCTCGAGATGAACTGCATTGTTTCAGGAAGATGGCACGAATTAGATGCCAAATACGCTGCGTACAAGAGTGTCAAAGACGAATTGTCTATACTGGATGGATTAGTTCTCCGAGAAGAAAGAATCGTTCTTCCAGAGATATTACAGAACTGTGCTGTGAATATTGCCCATGCCAGCCACCTGGGCATTGTAAAGACGAAGGCTCTACTCCGAGAGATCGTATGGTTTCCAGGCATTGACAATAGTGTGGAGAAGGTTGTTCAACATTGTTTGCCATGTCAGGCATCAACAAATTCTACGAACAAGGAACCACACAATATGATAGAACTTTCGAAGGAAACATGGAAAGAAGTGTTTATCGACTTCTGTAGACCTTTCAAAACTGGTGAATACATACTTGTGGTCATCGATGACTACACTCGGTGTCCTCAAATAGAGATACTACACTCGACGTCTGCAAGGGCAACGATTCCCAAATTGGATGCAATACTTGCAAGACAGGGAATACCTGAGGTTGTGAAGTCTGATAATGGCCCGCCTTTCAACAGTAACGAATTTGACAACTGGGCGAGGTTCATAGGTTTTATACATCGCAAAATAACACCGCTATGGCCCCAGGCGAATGGAGAAGCAGAGCGATCCACGAGGACACTTGGAAAGGCTATCCGACAATATTCTGTCCAGATATTGAAAAGTTTGATTAGTTTGAATGGTCCTTAATTGATTAGGGCATATCAATTTGATAATACTTGCAACAGTACATCTCCAGCGAACAACTGCTATGTCCGGACAGTTTCTTAATGGACGAAGTGTTCCCCTTGTAAACGTAGCGGACACGTGACGAACGCGGAAAAAGGCATTATATTTAGGCATTATCTTCCTGTGAAAGCAGACTTTTGTTTGTTGTAAAGTTTTATATCCAAAATATATTATCAAGGTATCAAAATGGCGGAACATGGCGGCGAGGTTTACATGTGACGTCGGAGAAACACATATGTGCGAGGTATATGATTTTCAAAATGGGATCGCCCGGTAGAGATAAGTGTGTTTTGCAGAAACGATTAATTTAGCAATTCCCAATACGCAGCTTATATTTACAGATAAATAGTAATTTGTATTGCAAACATGTCGTGACTGGTTTGTCTTTACGTCACAAATTTGTGAATGCTGTTTTCATTATGGTCCGTTCGAAGACAGCAATCACTGTCTTCATAGGCGGTATGCGTTGCAACAACTGTAACCACGATAGACGCACCAAAGTTGTAGTTGCCCGCTAGCGAAATTACACATGTAATGAGTAATCTCCCTTCGCCGTCACCTGTTATATTGGACAAAGTAAAAAGTAATACATTGTTGTCACCAACACCTAGAGGGTAGTTTTGAAAATTGATGCAATTAATGATA
Source organism: Lamellibrachia luymesi (assembly GCA_009193005.1). Classification (NCBI taxonomy): domain Eukaryota; kingdom Metazoa; phylum Annelida; class Polychaeta; order Sabellida; family Siboglinidae; genus Lamellibrachia; species Lamellibrachia luymesi. The sequence continues at coordinate 126,455 of SDWI01000656.1, read as the reverse complement.
CTTTACGTCGGTCGTCAGTCTGTTCCTAGATGCCATAATTGAATTTTTGTTTTTATAAACTTTGTAATAAAAATCTCCATAAATTTACCAATATGGCGTCATGAATGCAGCATCCTGCGTCCCTCGCCTGTTTTTATATTTAAGTGAGATTACTATTTTAATTTGATTGATGGTAGCTTGATATATTGACAGCATTAAATGTGCACTTAAACATAATCACTATTAAATTGCAATAATTACAAAGCAAACCATATTAAATATTCAAATATCAGCATAAACTGGTGCATTTAAGCATACCTTTGGTTGATGATTAATCAGATTTGACTGGAGTAACCAATTCCCAGACACCATAACGGCATTTTTTTTACAAACTAAATACATTATCTAAAATGAGTTTCTAACCTAGAAGAATTCTGTGCACGAAATATATATAGAATTAAAAATAATTATGCTTAAAACGCAACAATTACACTGCAATCACTGTTCAGTATCTCATCGTTTTTCTAAACTGCAATATTTAAGCATCTTAGTTATTTTATGTTGGTGATTCATCAAAACGTACGCATCAACCGCATTATATAGAAAAGTCAGAGACGGATAACAACATACTTCTTCAGGCCACTGTAACCACGTGTACACGATTACGTTATAATGCAGACGGATATTGTTTGGACATTTCCACCGCAGTTCTCGTTCATCAGATGAACCCCTCCACCCTTCCAAGACTGTCCCCTCCGATGAAAGGACACCTGTTACGTAGGGATTCCTTTGGATGGTTACATACGTGACCGCAAAATACAGTAACTACTGTGTAACTTAGCAATATCAACAAGTAGCCACCCTTCCCTGCCACCTGTGTTGGACAACATAATGAACTGCTGTGATTAATATGTGGTTTTGGTATGTCTTTACAAAAAAATACTTTATTTGTTTCTTTATTTGTTATAAAGTAGCCACCCGTCCCTGGACAACATAATAAACTGTTGTGATTAATACACAGTTCTGATATGTCGTTGCAAATATATTACTTTATTTGTTTCGTTACTGTTCACAGGCATTATAGCTGCCACTGTATTACACAATTAGCTACTTGCAAAAGCCGGTGGTGTGCTTTTCGCAACATCTCAACTATTAAATTTCACATCATTCTGCGTCCACATTTTTTAAGTTTGTAAATACAGATAATCAGCCGAATAGATTATAGAACATATGTCTATTGCAACAGTAGATATACATTTAGAGGGGTTTTTCGTTTGCTTATAGTGGCGGGGAGTGGAAATGTATTATAGGGGTGACGAAACTGAAAATAAACTTAAACTTATTAGGCTCGCTCACATTAAAAAATTATGTGAACGACGATACGGATGAGAAAGTAACAGGGATTGTGACGGGTGCACATGTTACAGGGGTGAAATAAGCAGGGGGGTGTGGGCTCGGGAAAGGTTAAAATGTTCATCTGCATGTTTGCGTTATAGTTATAAGATAACGGATCCGATGCTGCAAGTAATGGTGTCACTGTGTGTGAAAGCAGGCGACTATCGCCTCTACCTGTCTATTCGCTGCATGCACAATAATGAAGCGTTCTGTTCTTCTGGAAGAAGGTTGTGTCCCTTTTCGTAACTGAACAGGTAGATGAGCATGGCCTTCAACAATTGAGGACAGCCCCGGTTATACTGGACGTGGGTTCAGGTTCACCAGAAGGTCTCAACACTTCAGAGAATATGTACATGAACACATAATATGAATCTTTACGATGAAGTCAATCATGGAAAGGTTCGATCATCATAAGCTAATATATGTGTGCATTGTGAGTAGTACTAATTGCTTCCCAGTCAGAGAACAGTAGTATGGGTTAGAGCTTGAACTAGTTAACATACTCTACGTGACCCAGCAACACTGTACAAATCGTTTACTGTGTCAACAAACACTCACACACCCACACCCACCCACCCACCCACCCGCCC
>SDWI01000656.1:109211-121934 GCA_009193005.1 Lamellibrachia luymesi | reverse complement strand
GTGTGTGTGTGTGTGTGTGTGGGTGTGTGTGTGTGTGTGTGTGTGTGTGTGTGTGTGTGTGTGTGTGTGTGTGTGTGTGTGTGTGTGTGTGGGTGTGACCGAGACTATGATGGCGGCAACTGACCGCTGTTCGTCGGCGAACATTGGAGTTCGCATTACCCTGTGAATATGTTGATTATCGTGTGACGGGCGGTGTGCCGTGACTCGTCTACTGACCACAATTTATCGGCGAACACAGGGAGCATGATTATCATTCAACGGACGGTGCGCCGTGACTCGTCAACTGACCGCTATTTAACGGCGAACTTTTGAATTGGCAATGCCATGCTAATTGGTGACTATAATGCGACAGGCGGTGCGTCGTGACTATGTATGAACCAAATAATCGGCGGTCATTGCGCATATCAGCATCTGTGTTATGCATAAGTTATTCATGTTGCTGTTTAGGTTAATAAAGAAAGTTGCAATTGTGGTGTCTCTTCATCGGAGAATTGACAGGGTGGACGGTTCATCTGATCTACGGAAACTGTGGTAGCAACTTACCGCATCTGCATTAAAGCAGAAACGTTTACACGTGGCTACAGTTGCCCAAGAAAGTACGTTATGTTATCCGTCACTGACGTTTCTGTATAATGCGGTTGACGTGAGTAACATAAATGCTTAAGTGCTGCAGTTTAGAAAAAGCCTGGTATTGGGATGCTGAACAGTGATTGCAGTGTAACAGTTGCATTTTATTTAAAATTATATATATTTAGTGCAACAAATACCTCCAGGTACGAAACTCATTCAAAATAATTGGCTTGCTTTGCAAGAAAAGTGCCATTATTGTGTCTGTGAACTGGTCACTCCTGATTAATCGCCAATCTAAGGTATGTTAAATGCTTAAATGCAGCAGTTTATGAAAGTATGTGAATATTAAATATGGTTTGCTTTGTAATTATTGCAATTTAAGAGTGATTATGTTTAAATGCACAATTAGTGCTGTCAATATATCAAGCTACCATAAATCAAATTCAAATAGTAATCTCATTTAAATATAAAAACAATCTTGGTACGCAGTATGCTGTTTTCATGATGTCGAATTAGTTTATTTATGGACATTTTTTTTTTATTACATAGTTTTAAAAAATACCATTACGGTATATAGGAACTGAATTTCAAAGTAAAGTATAAATAATTGCATCGATCTTCAAAACTACCCTCTAAGTGTTAATGACGACAATGTGTTAAGTTGCCAAATATAATTGGTGACGCGAAGAGGGATTACTTATTCACCTTGCTATATCATACACGCAATTAGGCAGGCGGGCAACGACAACTTTGATATGGCTATTGTGGTTTCAGTTGTTGTTACGCATACTGCCTAGGAAGACAGTGCGTGCTGTCTCCGAACGGGCCATAGTGAAAAAAACATTCACAAAGTAATGACGTAGAGGCAAGCCAGTCGCGATGTTGTTGCAGTACAAAATTACCAGTTATCTGGAAATATAAGAAGCGCATTGAGGGTATTAATTTATATTCTCTACAAAACACATATATTTCTACAAAATTGTAACCGGCCGATTTCATTTCGAAAAGCAGGTACCTTGCACATGTTTCACTCTGACGTCACAATATATATGATAATGTATTTTAAAGATGAAAAACTTGAAATTTGAAAGTCCGCTTTAAAAGGAAGATAATACCTAAATGTAATGCCTTTTGTCCGCGTTCACATTTTTTCCACTCACTAGAGTGACGTCTACAAGGGGATCACTTCGTCCATTAAAAACTGTCCGCACATAGCAGGTGTTCGCTGGAGAGATAACCTCCTATGAATGTGTTGTCTGCTGCTTTGATGCAGCATGATGAATAACATGACATGTCCCAGCTGAAGACCGATGGGCCTTCGTCATGACACTGCGTGTTGTCATAATCCGGGAGATGTTCATGTATGTCATGCTGTTTCTAATAGATTTATACAAAATAAAACATACCCTAAATTAAGAGTACAACAATTTCACTACACTTCAGCACCTGACCAGACACGCAAGAACCGCATGTGCTGACGTCACCGAGCCGCCTTTACGGAATCGATCGAAATGGAAAGATACCACGCCCCGTCCACTCGTTACTGAAGAAGGTCCCATCGAACCACCCGCTCATCATCCTTTCTCCGGCACTATGTTGACGGACCTTCTAGACCTCGTTCGGGAGCACTGGTCAACCATAAGGACACGCGTGTCGAGAGGTCCCCTCCAGTGCAGGTACGATTACTGATTAACTACGCTAGATACGACTGTACTAGAGGCTCTTTTGAAGATCATGTTCCAGGAACAGACCCATTCTTTTAAGATTAAAAACAAAAGCCATCATCGCCTTGAAAAACGGAACTCAACCATTCCAAAAGGTAAAATGATAACCTGTGTCTCTTCCGCTGACTGGCCCTGCATCGAGGATGCGATTGATATCGGTTGGAATCGGTGTGAAAGACGCTGTACGAGGGATACGACAGAGACGATGTTGCCATGGAAGATTGCCCGGGTCACGCTGGATGACCTCTATCGGGCAGAGACCACGTTTGAGACATTCCGTTCTTACATACACATGCCATACACAGACAGTTCAAGCAAGGCATAAGCGTACCCGGTCTGACCTTGCTCTACCTGTTCAATGACCTACCGGAAAAGAACTACCTTGTGCTCTTCTACGACAAGAACAAAAACCTCTTCAGCTCGTCAAAGACCCCTCAGTAGTTTTTTCATAGCTATCTTGAGAAAGGGGTCACTAAGTTATGTCAGAACGAGTAGGGAGAATCCGCTCGACCGTGTCGATCGATCATCGGGTACGATGCCAACGCTCTGTACATGTGGTCTCTGATGCAAGACATGCCGTTGGGATGGTATATGATCAACGTTCCACGGTTCCGACAACTCGATGTCGTCGTCGACAATGTGTTCGAGATCGAGATGAACAAGAAAACCGTCACGTACGCCCTGCCCGTACACGTGGGATTCTTCTTTCTGCAGTACGCCAAGATGCGCATGTTGCAGTTGAACTACGACTTTATCAACAGGTACCTGGAACGCCCTCTGTTCCAGTACTGCGAGATCGATGCCCTCGCGACCCCGGAACTAAGAGAACATTACTTCCGACACCGGTCCGAATGGCTCCCGTCCGAATGCTGCACCGATCTTCAGACCGAGTACGTGCGCTGTCGACTCGCCGGTCGCCCGTGGGCCGGTACCAAGCCGTGTCGTAAGGCACGCAAAGCATACGATAAGAGGACACCGTAGCAAGACGTACTATTGTTTCGGAGCCACCGAAAAAATACAGCAGCAAAGGACTGAGGAAATGTCAAAACGAGATCGACAAGGACGCGTTCCTGAACGTGCTCACCAACCGCCGGAGCGGAAGTGGAAAGAACCGCGGGTTCTGGGTGACTCACCCGACCGTGTTGACGTACGTACAGGAACGAGCGGCTATCACCTACTTCTACGCAAAACGCGTGGTGCACATGGACGGGGTGACCACTGGTCCAGTAGATCTGTAAAGAAGACAGAAAAAGGCGATGCGCCTATATCGTCCTTCATAAGTGACCATGGACGCTCGATGGAAACATCCCTTCACGTGCGTTGTCGCCGGGCCGACGGGGTGTGACAAGAGCACTTTGGTGACGCGTATGCTGCGTCACACTGCCGCGACGATCGGTCCACCGCCCGAGAAGATCACGTGGTGTTACGGAGAATGGCAATGTGCTTACGCGACAATGAATTTAGCCAACGTGCTGTTCGAGGAAGAGTTGTCGAGTGCGACCATGTTCGATCCGGCAACGAGGAACCTCATCATAGACGATCTCATGGCGGAGACGGACGAACGGGTCACGACCTTGTTCGCCAAAAGAAGTCATCACAGGAACACATCCGTACTATATCTCGTACAGAACCTGTTCACTAAAAAAGGAGAGTCGTTCCATCAATCTGAATTCTCAATACATGGTGGTGTTCAAGAATCCTCGCGATGCGTCATAGATTTCACACTTGGCTCGGCAGATGTATCCGGGTTGCGTGAAGTTTGTGCAAGAGGCTTTCAAATACGTTACGTCGGTACCGTGCGATCTCAAACAGGAGACGCCCGAGGATCTGCGTCTGCGTACGAACGTCTTTCCAGACGACGGTGTTCAGTATGTGTACTTGCCGAATATATAGAAGGACAGAGTGCACGGTTCGTCTGTTCGTTCGCACGATGTCTGAACCCGTCAAGATACACATTGTGTGTACAGGAGCTGAATAGATACAGGAGCATCAAATTGAGAAGAGCCATCATCATCGCAAACGCCGACGACCATCTTCTTTGTGCACTGACTGAGTGTGCCTACATTATCTTGACGGCGAACATTCCGTTGACCGACGCACAGAGGCAGCAGCTTAGAAAGTACAGAACAAAAATGATGCGAGTAATCTGGGAGACGGGGGCCCGATTCCAGGAAGAGACGCATAAAAACCAAGTCACTTAGTTAAATTGCTGGAGGTATTTATTGCAAAACAATGTAATAATTTAAAATAATCATGCTTAAAATGAAACAGTTACACTGCAATCAATGTTCAGTAACCGAATATCACCTTTTTTTCTAAACTGCATCATTTAAGTTATTTTATTGTCGGTGATTCCTCAAAACTTACTTACATCATCCGCATTACACAGAAACGTCAGAGATAACACAACACACTTCTTCAGGCCACTGTAACCACGTGCAACGGTTTACGTTATAATGCAGATGGATATTTCTACCACAGTTCTCGTTGATCAGATTAATACTCCACTTCAAATACCAGTACAAATTGCTGTATATCAGCACTTAACATATCTTAGGTTGATGATTCATCAGAGTTGACAGGAGTAACCAGTTCCCAGACACCATAACGACAAACCTAGTCAAATATTTCGTACCTGGATGTATATGTTGTACTAAATATGTATAATTTAAAACAATTATGCTTAAAACGCAACTAGTACACTGCAACCACTGTTCAGTATCCCAGTACCAGTTTTTTTAGTTGCAGCATTGAAGCATTTAAGTTATTTTATTGTTGGCGATTCATCAAAACTTACTGCATCAATAGCACTATACAGAAACGTCAGATACTAATGACATAGCATACTTATTCAAGCCATTGAATCCATGTGCAAACGTTTACGTTACAATGTAGATGAATAGTTCTACTAAAATTCCAGTTGATCAGATGAACCCTCCACCCTTCCAAAACTGTCCCCCTCCGATCACGGGACACCATAACTGCAACTTTCTTTCAAAGTAAATAATAATAAATCAACGTCCGTGACTTCACCAATGCGAAATCATGAATCTAGCACATTGAGGCCTCCGACACCATTCATTTTTTTAAAGAGGGTTCTAATTGAATGAGATTGGTAGTTGATTAGTTCGAAGTATTTAATGCACTACACATATATTTAAATATAATTAGGCTTCCTGTTTTAATCATTTAAACGAGATTATTTATATATGATACTGGCATTAACTCAATATATGTACTGCATATGATATAAATGTAAAGGTTAGTACTCTTAAATTACACTATTTATCTTCGTTAATTAAATTGCGCGGTGGCTATGTAGTGGTGCCTTGGACATTCGGACGAGGAGACGGGAGTTCGAAACCTCCTATTGCCGTTTTGAGACTTGGGCAATTTCGTTCTCCCAACATTGTGTTTGCTTTCTAACGATACAATAAAAACCGCTCTTCTTGTCTACTTGGTATATATATCACATCCCATGCAGAGAAATGGAAACACATATATCGTGGACTGACTTATTCTAGAGTAGGACTTCTTGGAACTGAAATAAATAAATATATCAATTGTTTTAACACAGAAACTGATTACACTATTAAGTATTTGACATTTTTAAAAGCTTTTTTATTTCGTGCATGCAATGCAACATACGGCCATATCGCACCGCGACAGACTTTCAAGCTTATATTACTAAATATTGTATTATTAAGATGTATTGCCAGGCTTCGTCTATGTTGTTCTATTATAAACTACACACGCTTTGTTCAATGTACAATAAATGTCAACAAATAAATAAATAAATAATAATAAATAAGGCTGATTTGTCAGGAGAACCTTCGGGAGTGTATATTGTCAGTTGTGAAGACCCAGCACCCTGTGTACGTAGTCAGCTTACTACGTGCTGCATTCAGTACAAACAGGTGAATGATTCTAAAGAAACACGAACACTAGTCAGTGAAAGAAACTTTAATATGACGAGAGAAATATGCAAACGATACGTTTCGAAACATAAATACAACTGTTTTCGCTATATAGTCATGTTGGTTAGAATAATACAAGTTAGTAGCGGCATCTTCGAGTCAGTTATACGATATTAGTAGAAGCTGTACGTTGTTTGGTCGTACGTAGTACACGGCGCTTTCATGTACTCCACGGCCGCGACAGGTGCCATGCTATCTTCGGCGGACTTGAGACGGAATCTCTGCTGGAGCTCACTCAACACTTATTTGGCTGAAATGAAAATTGTGACTTTATATAAAAACAATATCGTGTGAAGAGAGTGAATTTGGTAATTTGACAAAGAGTATTTGCCAAATTTAATGTCGGCACTTTGCCCAATTTGGCAAGTTTCAATATCGGCATAAGACAAATACGCATCAATTGTGAATCGACAAGACCTGGGATGGAGGAACAAAGGGAGTGATGTAGGGAGAGGGAGCGAGGTAATAGGGAGGGAGTGAGAGAGGGAAGGAGTGAGAGAGGGAAGGAGTGAGAGAGGGAGGAAAGGAGATAAGGAGGAGGAAAGAAGGGACGGGAACAACGTGAATACAATATATGTATTTTCGTATTGAACTGAAGGAAATTCCGCTGCATAAAATTAAATGTATTATTACATAATAGGGTTCCTACAGGACGGACAGAAGCGGACTATGGAGGCCCCTAGCAATCTACTAATCATGGTTGGTCCCAGATACGATACGATCGGAACAATCAATGAACCGAAATATCTGATTGTAAAACAATTAATACTTATCAAAACCTTTAATGACTCATTAATCAGTACGTTCAAATGTGATGCTTACTTTACCCATCTCCCAATTACTTGCAGCGTAACACTTGCATTCACGGCACACAGTCCCTCCATGACAGCACATGTTGTAGCACCCAAGCGTGCTACAACTGAAAGACAACACAATATAGCAATAGTTGCCTGTCTATCTGCTGCTACAATTAAAACTACCGCTAACCAAACGTGATAAACATCAGTAACACAATTGTTCAGAGCGCAATTATATATGTGTGGGCAAAACGAGGAAAACGTGTTTGTAGCATAGAAATATGTTGTTGCGATATTAAATGCAGGCAGTTAATATGATATTTTCATAATTTACCCGAAATAGTTGCAACATGACCACCAACGTGATCATGCGACACCATAAGGGGTTCCGTTAATTATCGCTGACGAAAAAAGAGAGGGTGAAGCACATACACATATAGTCTGCGTGACTGATGCTTATCGGCTCACTTTGTTTACGATACTTATTAGCTTTTACTGCAAGCCTCGCTCAGTGACATCATCTAAACAATGAGAATAACATATGATATCACAGACACTCACAGTGCACGTTTTGAAAATGTATTTATCTAGCATATGTAGCATAAGATTATGAACAAATGATACACAAATATAGCTAACGCTGAGTATACTGCGATCCTCGTAATATATGCATTACTAGACATTCCCTAATGTAAAACATATTCCCTAACAAGCTGGTAAATTTACTGAACAGGTACTGAAACATGTACTTTAAAACAAATGTGCATGATGACATATTTCTAAACAACTGGAATGAAACTTTCAACATTACCTGACACAGCAGCAAACACACGAGGTTGAACACCAGCAGTCCACGCACATTCGCCATTTTACTTGTATAATTGTAACCTGTGAAACAAGACTAACAATATTGCGTTCACGTCGTGTGTGTGCGTTTGTGTGAGCGTGTGCCTGTGCGTGCGTGAGTCTTTGAATGTGTATGTATTTATGTATGTATGTTTGTATGTATGTATGTATGTATGTATGTATGTATGTATGTATGTATGTATGTATGTATGTATGTATGTATGTATATGTGTATGTATGCACGTATGCCTGTATGTATGTATATGTATGTATGTATGTATGTAAGCTTGCATATGTGCTTGTATGCATACACATACATTTTTGTCTTAAATAAACATATACTACTATTTACCTTCATATATATATGAGCTATGCATTGTTTCACTGGACACATTTTGATATACTTTGTTATGCACGGATTGGTTTCACGGCGCGTTCGTACGAATGAACTTGTGCGGACGTTTGATTTATATTACGTAACTCGGAGCAATCGCAGAAAACACGCATATCGTAGCCACTACATATCTGCCAACTACGCTTCGCACGACAGTTCCCCAACCGGCGGAATTTCGAAATTTCTTTCTGCCACGTGCAAACGAAACCGAGGGAACAAAAAGCACGACCACAAACTGTGTTGTAGTATACATGCTGCTATGTAGTTCAAGTAAATCTTAAAGTTTTCTTGAATGGCGACGTGAGGCGATCGAACGTGAACATTCGGAATACAAGTTCCAATCTATAGTATATTGATACAGTATATCCTAAGGTATTACTCTGTATGAACAAACTGGTTATTAAAAACAAGATCATGTAAGAACAAACAATGTATTACTATAATATTGTGATTACTTAACATGTCAAATTGCCACGTACCTGGTTATTGATCGTCTGTATGTCTGTGCTGTTGCACTATGAAGAATTAATTAATTTGAAACACCATGACACATTATTGCAATAAATCGCTCTACAATTGACGGTTATTGCACCACGGATGTTACACCACACGTTGTCTGTTCATTAAAAACAGTGCATCGATTAAAACAATTGTCTGGAGTTTACTATGGGCAATTGGTAACATATGTCCCCATTTAATTTTACTTGTCAAGTATTTTCTAATATATATATATATATATACGCTTCCTTCTGTCAAAATAGTATTAATCATACACCATCTATTGTTGGTCCTGTAGTAATAGTTAACTAGTCTTTACCCATGTGTCCATTCACGATGAACTCATAGAGATACTCTCTGATACCCTTGTATCCAGTCCTTTTTATTTGGTTTGGTCAACATTATATATGATATATACTGTAAGTCTCATGAACGCATGATGACAGCATTTATGATATCATTACCACTGGTTGAAAAATTAAAGTCGTTTTTATTGAGGAAGACACCATAAAGTCCTCACTTGGTTTTATAGAAAGCGGTTGCTCGCATTCTAATTGGGGAATTTACTTTGCTCCACGTTGTCACAATGCACGTTGCTGCAGAAGCGAGTACCTGACAGTATACGGTGGTGCAAAAAATTACGCAGTATTTTCAGTGTGGCTGATTGCTTCATCGAGAAGTCAAGTTGGTGCTTGAAGGAACAGGTCTGCCAGTGGGTGGAGTGTAAGGTCTGCCATGGGTGAAGTGTAAGGTCTGTCAAGGGTGGAGTGTAAGGTATGTCAATGGTGGAGTGTAAGGTTTGCCAAGTGGTGGAGTGTAAAGTCTGCCAGGGGTGGAATGTAAGGTATGCCAAGGGGTGGAGCATAAAGCGCTTTGAACGTTCCTACATACCGAATGCTGCGCTATATAATAACTTATTTGTTTTATGTATTAAGCCAATGTCTTAGCAATTTCGTTTTAAACTATTATTCTATTTTGACAAGGTATAAGTCGTTAACATTAAAAGCTATATGAACAAATTGCACAGAATACCAAAATAAAACAGTGTGTTAATTGGCATAATGTTGGAAACTGCTATTTAAAATGGCATCTTCGGTAAAAACCCTTAATCGATGTTATGCACGTTTGCGCTGTTTTTCTGTCATTGTGAACGGTGACTTGGATGGTACGCCGCGGCGGTTGATGTGGCTTTTTGATAGATGTGTGTTTTTACAAGGAACGACAACTGCAGTTCGTGGTATATAATGTAGACAATGCACCGTTTAAAGTAATATCATCTTTTTCAATATTGCCCTGTCAACTAAGACGTTGTTTGTAGGAAATTTGGTGCAAATTAACTTTGCTATTTGACTGAACTAAACTACAACGCACTCCGTTTAACAAAATCACGGATAGCACAATCAGTCGTTTAATAGAATCAAAATGGCTGGGACATAATCATTTCCTATTGGCGTTGTGTAATATGCACAACTTAGCAAGTTTGTTTTACTTCCGGGCTCATTTGATTCAGATACACGAAACATATGAATTGTTATCTTTGTAGCACGAAATAACACAGTTTTTTTTCTGAAACAAAAACCTATAGCTTTTTGACTTTAGGTCAATGTTAGTCCTCGCGAGATTTATGTAACTACATTGCGATTTTCTTCTTAATAAGATAATGTGTTAGTCGAGAATACCAACTAAATAAAATGTTGCAGCTCCTCAATTCGAATTTTTGCTAGCATCATGTCAAATTCTTTTTACGAAAAATGAAACCTAATATCCACAGCACGTTTATGCAACTGTTTAATGCATTTTATTGTAAAATCATCAGTCAAACTATTACATTATTACTGAATGCTTGTTGTAACATTAGTTGAAGTTCTAATTGGTGAAATTTTCGTAACAGTATCATGCGATCGGCTAGAGTATGGAAGTCACGTCCATAATCGGCATCTGCATTGACCCGCACAGAGTTTATTATTTTGGATATCCACTACAGTATTTTGATCTAAAGTAACTTATTGTGCCGACTTGAACAAAATGCATTAACAAAAGTCGACTGCGGATGTTGCATAAACTATTCACACACTACACAGGTCGACATCGACGAACAAGAGATTTGTTTAATGAAGTGAGAATGTTATATAACATACACATGTAAAGACGTAGCTAAGTTAGTTGCAATCAAAGTGGTTAGAAAACTGCTATCATAGAGTGAATAAACAAATTAAGTATAGCATCAAATAATAATGTTATATTTTAATAAAGTAATACTTATGCGACACCGTGATACATTGCATTGCAACAGATCATTGCGACTAGTCACCTTGTGTGTGACATATGCCACAGCTATATATATTCTTGATAACCTGTCTGTCATAACACTTGAGCCAACGAAATGTTAGAGGGTTTCTAATTTTGTTGGGAGTAGAAATGTTTTGTAGGGGGTGGCGAAACTGGCAAAACAACTGGTCACGGATATAGCCAATCAGGCTCCTTTTTTACAAATATGCAACGAGACGGATGAGAAAGCAACAACAAGGAAGGGGACGGTTACACGAGTGACAGTAGTGAAGTAACAGGAGGAAATTGGACATGGAACAGGTTCGTAGGTACGTCTGTCTGGTTACGTTATAGCCATACTTTCTTGCCTATGTTCACTTGTTCCGGAAGTATCATTATTCATACACTGCGTGTAGTGTAGTAGAATTACACGCCATCCATTTTCAATGTACGGTATCACGGATCTGGCGCCGCTAACAATGATGTATACATGTGTCAATGCAATCGACTGTCGCCTGTATATGTCGACACTTGTTTGTCTGTTGCAAATTTGTCGAGACTAATACATCGGTCAATTTTCTACATTTTACGTATGTGTCGGAATCCTATGGTTAGTGCGTCGCAATGTTCTGAAACTGGACAACGTATTTCCCCATTCCTGATGCTTCAGACGCATCAAAGAAGTGAGCAACTCGGTCCGTCTAATTAACATTACAACTTCATTAAAAAGTGCCTTGACTGCAGACTGTTGCCAACACGAAGTTGGTTTTAAGAGTCAGTGTTCATTGTGAACAAACGGGGCACTTGGTTGTTACGGTGATCAACTTTAAACCTTTATTGTCCGACAAACGTGAACGAGTTTGGAGAATAGTACTACCCATAAGTAACAGGAGAGATTGGTTCGAATCCTGGATAGTTTGAAATTTAGTGGCGCATTATTTTAACTAATACTAACTGAATTGAATTTGTGTTCATTAAACATTTCAGCAAACAGTATGCGTAGATAAAAATCTATAATGAAATGTCTAATGGGAACTGCATTTGTAACAATTCATACATTATCACCGTATCAGAATGCATAACTACTGATTCTTGATGAGTTATTTGTGTCTGAAAAATGTGTGTGATGCAACACCGGTACTGCAACAAACAGGTGCGTAGATGGTCGTACGGAGTTACGCACATCCTTACACATCAATATGGTAAAAAAAAATTTCCATTCAGTTGCTATAAAAATATTTTTAAAAACCAACCCGCAGCAAGAAATTGAATGGCCCATCACTAATCTGGCTGGCATCCATCACGGAGTGCTAGCACGAACCAGACATATGATACCCGGCTCCATCTACACTCACTCCAAATGATACAATGTTACCTAGGCTGTTGTGTATGTCAGCAAACAGCAAATCGAGAAATATGCAATCCAGCAGATCGCGTAAACTCTGTAACGATGTAAATGCAATATAAAATTGGAATACGACTTATTCGGATTTCCCGCCAAAATGTTCGTTCTTCTTCCGGTTGGGTGCACCATGTAAATATCACAGGTAAGGTTAGAGAAACATCAGTAATGTAATGATAATGTAGGTAGAGTTGCACTCCCAACTTGATCCATCTGTATATCAACATGTCTTGTCGAGCACTATATA
>SDWI01000656.1:76184-106091 GCA_009193005.1 Lamellibrachia luymesi | reverse complement strand
ATTTATATATATTAAAAACAGTATAGGGCCTAATACTGATCCCTGTGGTACCCCACTCAAAACCGATTTCCAGTTTGAAATCTCACCATCTAATATTACTCTCTGTCTTCTGTGTGTAAGCCACTTTTCTATCCAGTTGATTACATCATGGGCTTTTAGTTTAAGTAACACTCTTTGATGTGGCGCTTTATCGAAAGCTTTCTGAAAATCTAAGTAGACAACATCCACTGGTGACCCGTCATCTACCCACATTGTCATTTCTTCAAAAAAACATAAGAGATTGGTCAGACATGACCTTGCTTTTAGGAACCCATACTGATATGTATTTATTAATTTATGTTTTACAAGGAATTCTACCAAGTGGTCTCTAATTAATGTTTCGAGTAATTTACATACAACTGATGTTAAACTCACTGGTCTGTAATTGTCGGACTTGTTCCTCGATCCCTTCTTAAATAGCGGCGTAATATTTGCTTCTTTCCATTCTGAAGGAACTATTCCTTCTTCTAAACAATTTTGCAAATGGTGTACTAATTTGCTCAACAATTTCCTTAAGCAGTTTTGGTGGTATCCCATCAACTCCAGGTGATTTATTATCTTTCATCTTCTTAATTGTCTTTGCTATCATTTCAGGAGTTACAAATAACTGCCCTAGATGTTCTGATCTATTGCCCTCAAATTTAGTAAATGGAACTGGAAGTGAGCTGATATCTTCTGTGGTAAAAACTGAGCTGAAATACTCATTCAGGACCTCTGCCATTTGAAACCCGTCTGTTGTTTTCCAGTGGTCCGACCTTATCTCGAACTTTTTGTTTACTCCTTACATATGCATAGAAACTCTTGCTGTCATTTTTGATATTACCTACCAATTTGTTTTCAAAGGTTCTTTTAGATTTTCTAATTTCAGTTGTAGCTAGGTTAAGTGCCTCTTTGTAATTTGCATAGTCTTCATCCTTTCTGGTACGCCTACAAACCCTCCACATAGTTTGCTTAAACACTATTTTTCTAATAGCTTCTTTTGACAAGTGTTTATTTCTGGACCGTTTTCCTTGTTTTTTTTAAGGAAACACATTTGTCGATGATACTCTCAATTTCATATATTAGAATATTCCAACATTCAATTGCGGTCTTATTCATTAGCATATTATTCCAATCTAACTTTGCTAAGTATTTTCTCATATCTTTATAATTACCTTTGTGGAAGTTTCTCCTATACGTTTTTTATTTTATTTTATTTTATTTTATTTGATTGTGGTCACTGTTACCCAATGGTTCATATATGTTTACATTGTCCACTATTTCGTTTTGTGATTATAAAACTATATCTAATACATTTTCTCCCCTGGTTGGTTCTAGCACGTTCTGAGTAAGGAAGCTCTCCTGAATTAAAAATAGAAATTGTTGGTCCTCACCCCATGTACTCTCTAGAGATTTCCATTGTATGTGTCCATGGTTAAAATCTCCCATTATGATACATTCCCCTTTACTAACTTCCTTTATAGCTTTTTGTATTTTTGTGTTATCCTCTTCGTTTATGTTTGGACTTCGGTAAACTCATCCAATAGTTAATTTTGTATTTCCTGAAACTATGTTGCACCAAACAGCTTCATCGTAATCTGCTTCCCTTTCTAATGTTATTTCTTAAGCCTGATTAGATTCTTTAACATATAAAATAACTCCCTCTCCCCTTCTTCCTATTCGGTCTCTCCTAAACATTACGTATTCTGTCAATCCTAATTTAGCATCTGTTATGTCTGTGTTGGCCCATGAGTCGTTAATTCCAATTATATGAGGATCAATATCTTCTACCATAATGTTTAATTCGTTTTTCTTATTTACTATTCTCCTAGCATTTAAACACACGCATCTATGACCTGCTTCAGACATGTTTTCGGACATTCTGTTATTGGTTTATCTGTTCTAGTGGCCTCTTGTCCTGCTTGAGGCATCTCTAAGTAACCCCCCCTGCGCTTCTAGTTTAAATAATGCTTGCTACCAAAAATATTTGATATGCTACCCATGCCACTGTCTACTGCTGCTGTGAGTCCATCCGCATATACTGCTGTCCCCTTTCCACTTAGATGAAGCCTGTCCTTCATGTACATATAAGCCATTTCAACAAAACTTCCCACAAATCCACAAGACCAAATTCCTCTTCCCTACATAACTTCTCGACTAGCATGTTAATTGCTATCCCCCGGCAATGTCGATATCTATGACCCCTCCTTCCTATTACTGGTAAAATCCCTGACAGTATTACCTGCTCAACCCGCGTCTGCTTTAGTGTTCTGACCAAATTCCTGTATTTCCTAACTATGGCAGTTGTACCCTCCCTCTCTACGTTATTTATCCCTACGTGTACTAAAACAGATCCACCCTTGCCCGAACCCACGATGTTTTCTACCCTCTCAGTTATCGCCTCTTTTTTGGCCCTAGGCAAGCAAAATACCATGTCATCTCCCTTGTTTAAGACTCTGTCGGTCTTCCTAACTATTGATTCCCTCACAAATACCCTCGCTCTCTTTCTCACCCCCTCTATCACTGCCTCGGAATAGCTCTTCCGATGGATCCCCTCCATCACATTCTGACCTGCACCCTTGTCACTTGGTGACAGACTGTTATCAGGCTCTCTCTCACTCATCAACCTGTCACCTTTCCCTCCCGTCGCCTGGCTAACTTGCGCTCCCCTCGCATTCCTTCCTGACACCTTCCCTCCCGTTTCCCTTACGCCCATCGCCTTAACTATCGTCTCCTCCCCCTCCCCGACTCCTTCGCTACTGTCTCCCCCACTCCACGTTCCTTCGATCCATTTGTCTTCCCTCCCATTTTTTTCCTTCTCGTCTCCTTTCGTCCTGTCTCCCTACGTCCCGTCTCCTTACGTTCTGTCTCCCTACGACCTGTCACCTTATCTCCTTTCTGCCTCCTCCCAGGCTGAGGTGAGCTCTCCCTAGCATCTCTCTCTTCGTCTTCCCCACTTTATCGTCTACTGTCCCCCTACCAGAAACACTGGCTCAAACTACCTGCTCCCTTCCCACCACTGCCACAACGAGCAGCCTCAGCTGTTCTAACTCCACCTCAAGTTGCTTCATCCTCGTACATCCCCTACACTAAAAACTTAAACTATCCGCCTGAAGACTGAGCTTAGTCTGCGTTCCAAGACAGTGTTAACTGTGAAGTTTATGTTTTAGTGTATAAGTAATCTTTGTTCTACCGCTGTTTTCGTAACTGCATTTAATTATCTAGGCAAGGAAATGTTTTTCAGTAGGACCAAAATAAGTAGTCATGCCAGTATTAATACATCGTGTTAAAACACACGTATTGCATGTGGGGCAGGACGGTCCCCTTGGTTATTGGGCAAGACGGGTATTATATCTTATCCCGCACGTACATTTATGTAGTTCGAGAAGGGCATAGCACCTTATAAGTCGTATAACTTCAACTATGTCAATTCAGCAGCAGCAACAGCAGCACACCATACTATGCATCTGTATTATGTAATTGGTGACCTAATAATATTGTTAATCAGGCGATAGATCAAACAATTAAAAATGGGCAATAGTATGTTGTGTTTTGTATACATCGTGTTAAAACACACGTATTGCATGTGGGGCAGGACGGTCCCCTTGGTTATGGGGCAAGACGGTTATTATGTCTTATCCCGCACGTACATTTATGTAGTTCGAGAAGGGCATAGCACCTTATAAGTCGTATGACTTCAGCTATGTCCCTTCAGCAGCAGCAGCAGCAGCAGCAGCAGCAGCAGCAGCAGCAGCAGCAGCAGCACACCATACTATGCACCTGTATTATGTTGTTGTTGTTGAATAAACTCAACTTTCACATGGTCATAATGTATAAAATGTACTACACACGCCCAGTTATGTTTAGTACATTTTAGTATAATACGAACGTTGCATAACTTACGTTCTGCTAGCCTGTATGCCGTAATTATAATCGAATATTACTACGCCAGGGGTAGGGAGAAGAGGGCCGTCTTGTCCCAGGGATGGTGTTTTTTGGGCACACTTGCTATTTTTGAAATGTAACTCATCTAGGTTGTCAATTTGCTAAACAAAAATATTTTACTATGGATAATGCACATATCCGTCCATAGCATGACATGCTAATGTTGTTTAATGGTGTATATTTCGAAATTTTCCTGGGGTACGCCCTGCCCCAGGTTGCCCTACATATGGTTCAGAGCTCGATGACAATCGTGCCTAATATGCGTGGCTGTTGCCGTTGGCCATCTTGCTTTGGATTGTGTGTTGGGCTTACGAAGTGTGGACTGTAGTAACACGCTTCATATGCAGTATAAACGGCAAGTATTATGCTTTTTGTATTGCCCTATCACCTCGAGCCCTTCAGATTATGTTTCCTTTCAGCAGACCATCAAGTTTATTCTGTGCAACTGCGACAATCTTTCGTTCAAGTGTTAAAAAGTTCGATTACTTTGAATGGTTGTTAATTGATTAGAACATATCAACGTGATCATAATTGCAATAGTACCTCTCCAGCGAACACCTTATATGTCCGAACAGTTTCTTAATGGACGAAGTGTTTCCCTTGTAAACGTTCCTCTAATGAGCGGACACGTGATGAACGCGGAAAAAAAGCATTATATTTAGGTTTTATCTTCCTTCTAAAGCAGTCTTTCAACTTTGTTGTCAAGTTTTATCTCCAAAATATTTTATCGAGGAATAAGCATCAAAACGGCGGAACATGGCGGCGAAGTTTACTTGTGACGTCCGAGTAACACTTGCATGCGAGGTACTTGATTTTCAAAATAAAATCGCTCGGTTACAATTTAGTCGAGATAAATGTGTTTTGCAGAGACGATAAATTTAACGCCTCCCAATGCGCTTCTTATATTTCCAGATAACAAGTAATGTGTAATGCAAAAATATCGTGACTTGTTTGCCTTTACGTCACTAATTAGTGAATGTTGTTATGCGTTGCAACAACTGTAACCATAATAGCCACATCAAAGTTGTAGTTGCCCACCTGCCAAATTACACATAAAATATAGCACCGTGAATAAGTATTTCCCCCTCGCCGTCACCTGTTATATTGGACAAAGTAATACATTGTTGTCACTGACACCTAGAGGGTTGTTTTGAAAACCGATGCAATTAATAATACTTTACGTGGGTCGATTCCCTAAATCTTTTTCCAAATACAATAATGGTATTTTGTTACACTTTGTAATACAAAAATATCCATAAATTTGATTGATGGTAGCTTGATAAATTGACATCATGAAATGTGCTTTTAAACATAATTACTCTTAACTTGCAATGATTACAAAGCAAACCATATTTAATATTCAAATACTTGCATATAAAACTGCAGCATTTAAGCATTTAACATACCTTCGGTTGATGATTAATCACAACTGACTGGGTAGCCAGTTCCCAGACACCACTACGGCGACTTTCTTACAAACTAAATTAATTATTTAAATGAGTTTCTTTTTATTATAAACTGCACAATTGAAGCATTTAAATTGTTTTATTTTATGGTGATTCATCAACGGCATTATATAGAAAAGTCAGAGACGGATACCAACATACTTCTTCAGGCCATGTGTACAAGATTACATTAGAATGCAGATGGATATTGTTTGGACATTTCCACCACAGTTCTCATTCTTCAGATATCAGATGAACCCTTCCACCCTTCCAAGACATAGGCATAAGTTTGCAGATCCGATATCAAGTCAATCATCGAAAATTTCGATCATCATACGCCAATATATGTGTGCATTGTGAGTAGAACTAACTGCTTCCCAGTAAGAGAACAGTTGTATGGATATAAACGGCGCATGTGTCGACAGTCTTATAATAGAGAGTTTATTTTGTCACAATCCATGTTAACAGATAATTAGATGCAACAAAATAAAGCAGTTGCATAGCCAATTTCAAATTATCAGACAACAATATCAAATACTTCAAATGTATGTTGTCCGACAACTTAACATTCATAACACCGCCACGATGATATTGAGATGTTGTGCTGAACAATTATGTGGTTTAGTTCTGTGAAACATATACCACTTGTTGCAAGGTCATCCACACGTACGATATTACGCTATATGCTCATATTGCTAGACGATATACCATACCATAGGATAGTGGAAGGCAGTATTAGTTGAGCCTTTTTTCATTATTTTTGATGTCTAGAGCGCAATCGTATTCATAAGTGAAAATCGTTTTTATTCACACAAAACTATGAATATTAGTAGATCATTTTGTATCAAGATAATATATCTAACATGCATAGAGAATCACATATAGCTGATTCAAATACGGTTGGTAAGCTGGCTCAACTAACACTTGACGGGGGGTAAGTTGAGCCAATATGCATAATTTGTATAATTGACGTAGGCCTTGTACACAAATTCATAACAACTCAACCAACACATCTACCCAATGGGTACAACACGTCTCTGACAATTCTACACGCTTAATTAACAAGTCGAAAACAAATGTATTAATATAACTCATAGGCCAATCGCAACCAGTGTAAATATTTGTTAATATTGCCTTGTAGCTATCCCATGTCCCAATTTGCTCGGAATTAATTCCTTTATGTATTTTGAGGTAAAGAACACTCGCCGTCGTTCTTTAACCGCTGTTCAACTAATCCTCCCTTGGGCCTTGGGTGGCTCAACTAGCCCCGTTACGACAATTAAGATTATTTAATCAACTTCTCAATAATGCGCGAAGTGATATAAATACTCTTCTTCTCTGTGCATGGTTAAACCATGTCAGGTCAATCGTGTTATAATAACATGTTCAATCACTGGATGATATCATGTACCTGTCGCTGCTGTAGTTTCCCGTGAAACAACTAACACTGCCTTCCCCTAATGTGTGCTGCATTGATGACGACGTCGCAGCTATGTGAATAATGTCAGGTGTCTGGACAGGTTCTTTCACGCCGTCACCCATTCTGCAAAAGTAGTTTTTTTTAATGTGGCTGACTGGAATAATGATTCTGCCAACTACTTAATATCAGTCTCTCCAATGAATGCATGCTTCATGCGGACATGTAAACAGTAGCGCAAGACAGATGCACTAATTTCAACCCGTTATATTACATTGTCACGCTATCTTTAATATAGTAGAATCCGCTAGATTTCGGGCTACAACAATTTGATTACATTAAGCTGCTGATTCACTAATACGAATCTCCGGAAAAATGGATTCAAAATGACGTCCATGTTGAATTACTGCATAGCAGCTACTACATTGCGTAAATTGGTATTCTCAAACGATTTTTTTATTGAGACGAAAGTGGCAACTTAGAAAAGTAAACTTCACAAGAGGCTTTCCGCGATGCCACGACCAAAATAAAAAACAGTTCAGTTAGTTCATGTTATGTTTTACATATATATATATATATATATATATATATATATTGCGACTTTGTTTTCGCATCGAAATCATCGATCATAATTTTTTTCAGAACATTCCTGTTATTTCGCGCCATTGTATATGACCGTATTAAGTGGCGGACATAATTGGTTCACCTTAGCAGTTCAATGCACTTTAGTTAAAGTACACTATAATTGCAACTTTCTTACAAAGTATTAATATTAAATATCCAGCTTGTGTTATACAATATTGTATTATTACGATGTATTGCAATGGATCACGCTTGGACACGTATTTTGTTGGTAAGTTGCTCCATTATAAATTACGCACGATAATAAAACATGTTGCTTCAATGTTCAAGTAACGTCAACAAACAATGCTGACTTGTCAGGAGAACCTTCGGTGAGTGCATACTGCCGTCTGTACAAGCCCAGTACCCTGTGTACGTATTCTCTTTACTAAGTGCTGCATTCAGTACAAACAAGTGAATTATTGAAAAGTAACACGAACCATAGTGGATAAAATAAACTTTAATATGAGGAGAAACATATGTTAGCAAAGGATAAATGTATAATTTGGAAATATCATTACAAATGTTTTCACTATGTAGTCATATTGGTTAGAATAATACAAGTACAAGTAGTAGTGTTACGTTGTTTGGTCGTGCGAAGAACACGGCGCTTTCATGTATTCCACGATCGCTCTAAGTCTACGGCGGACTTGAAAATAAATTGCTCTGCTGGAACTCACCCAACACTTCAGTGGCTGAAATAAAACGTGTGACTTTGTATAAAAAACAATACCGTGTGAAGAGAGATAATTTTATAATTTAAGAAATATTTGTTTGCAAATGTTGGCACTTTGCCCAATTTGGCAAATTTCAATATCGGCATATGACAAATAAACATCAATTGTGAATCAATTAGACATGGGAAGGAGGAAGGGAGGGAGGGAGGGAGATGGGAGAGAGAGAGAGAGAGAGAGAGAGAGAGAGAGGGAGTATTAGAGGAAGGAAGGGAGAAGAGAAGGAGGACGAAGGGAGGGATGGAGACAACGTGAATACAGTATTTGTATCTGGAAATTGAACTTTCAAGGACATTGTAAAAATAAAGTTATTTTACAGGTTAAATTATAGGTTTCATACATGAGGGACAAATGCGGTCTATGGCGCCCAGTAGCAACATATTAACAATGGGGTGGTTCGAAACACGATATGATCAGAACATTCAGTGAACCCAAATATCTTATTTTAAAAATCAATGTACACTTATCAAAACCTTTAATGACACATTAAGTTGTACGTTCAAATGTGACGCTTACTCGGTAAGCACCTCCCCCCAGGAATCCAAACATCAGCAGTGCCCGTGGTGATACCCTTGATAACAGCCGAAATTGCCGCACTTACGCGATGCACACCTGAAAACACAAGACATCAATAGTTGTTTGTCCATCTGCTGCTACAATTAACCCTACCGCTAACCAAACATGATAAATAACAGCGATAAAATCATTCAGACCGCAATTATATACCAGTGTGCAAAACGAGGAGGATGCGATATTAAATGCTGGCAGTTAATATGATATTCCCATAAATTACCCGAAATAGTTGCAATATGACAACCAACTTGATCGTGCGACACCATAAGATGCAACAACTGTAACCATACTAGCCACATCAAAGTTGTCGTTGCCCGCCTGCCAACTTTTTTTTTATTAAGTAATAAAAAATAAATCTCCATAAACTCTCTAATGCGGCATCATGATTGCAGCGCATTTCGTCCCATGTGTGTGTTTTCCTATTTAAAACTATTTGAATTTGATTGATGGTAGCTGGATACATTGACAATATTAAGTTTGCATTTAAACGTAAATACTCTTAAATTGCAATAATTACACAGCAAGCAATATTTAGTATTCATATAACAGTATCAATTGCTGCATTTAAACATTTAGCATACTTTTGGTTGATGATTAATCAGAACTGCCTGGAGTAACCACTTAGGAGACACACATCTTACAAACCAAGTCAATTATTTAAATTATTTTCTTAAATGAGGTATTTAGTGCACTATATATATGTGTGTGTGTGTGTGTGTGTGTGTGTGTGTGTGTGTGTGTGTGTGTGTGTGTGTGTGTGTGTGTGTAATTTTAAACAATTATGCTTAAATGCTTAAATAACAACACTGCAATAACTGTTCAGTATCCCAATATCAACATGACGAAGTGCCACTGTATCTGTATG
This sequence comes from Lamellibrachia luymesi, assembly GCA_009193005.1. Lineage (NCBI taxonomy): Eukaryota > Metazoa > Annelida > Polychaeta > Sabellida > Siboglinidae > Lamellibrachia > Lamellibrachia luymesi. The sequence goes on along the minus strand of SDWI01000656.1, from coordinate 96,473 downwards.
AAATCGTTCGCCCATATGAATCGGCAAGAGCACTGCGCTCAGCCAGCAGTAACGGGAAATGAAGCGCACTCGTATCAAGGTTGGGGACGGCTCGTTCGCAGTGGCTGCAGCGTCCCTGTGGAACACTTTACCTAACTTTGTTAAAACCTGTTAAACTCTCGCCTGCTTCAAATGTCGACTAAAGACACATATATTTCGTATCACATATTAGCGTATATTCCAGATGAACACTGTCCTCTACTCGTAGCAATTTAATCATGGCTATTCCAGTATTCTTATTCATGATATTTAACATTATTTTACCAATACATTTTTATCACTTAAACTATAAAAATATTATATAAAATTATTAATTTATTTATTATTATTAATCATGTATATACATTTAATTATAATATGCTATATAATTATTGTGCTATATTAATTTTTTTAATTCTTATTACTAGCAGCTAATATATTTATTTAGTTATTTCCTTATTTAGCCATTCTACACTTTTTATTTTTTGCTGTATTTTTTTAAATACTTTTTAAAATAGTAGTATTTTAAATACACGTATTTGTTGAGTTTGCAATTCTACACTATTTTACGTAGTTTAATATGTTTTGAAGCACCATGAACAATTTTGGATCTGGCGCTATACCAAAAAAATATTATTATTAGTAGTATTTCTAAACTGCAGCATTGAAGCATTTACGTTATTTTATCGTTGGTGATTCATCAAATCTTACTTCATTAACAACATTATTCAGAAATGACAGAGACTAATAACATAACGTACTTTTTTGGGCAACTGTAACCATGTGTAGACGTTTACATTATAATGCATATGGACATTTCTACCACAGTTCTCTTTGATCAGATGAACCCTCCACTGAGGGCAACACGACTGATTGTTGGGTAATGGCAATTGCTGCGGCAACAGAAGTGTTGGTGCAGCGCCGTGCCTTCAACTTTGATGTTAAAATGTCGAGAAAGCACGTGGTCACTTGTTTGCAGAGACATCAAACCGTTCCCAATTTCAGACAACTGCCGTCTCCTATTCTTCTGAGTGCACGATGAATGTTGTCTGCACCTGTCGGGGATTGATTCCTGGCTGCTAAGATGTAGACATGTGTCAGGTGCAAGCTCCCCTGCTTCAGAAAGTGTGTAATTACAAGTGATGAAAGACTGATTTTGTTATTTATCGCACGTGAACTCGTTTGTGATAATTGTAAATGATTACACGATGAAATTTATAATAAATATTGATTTAATTGCACCATGTTCTTGGTTTTAGTTGTGGTGGAAATAGTTTGGAGTCAAGACAATTTGGGTATTGGTAGGGGATTAAGATATCCAGGGTGGGGGAGGGGAGATATCCTAGGGCATCTTCCCCCTGGGGGGAGCTATCCAGTAGGCGGAGATATACTGTTAAAGCGGGAAATCACTAATAGTCAAAGAACTGAAGAACCTCGAGAATGGTGACAGGCTAAAGGCGCTGAAGCTGCCAAGTGTTGACTGTGGAAGAGCCCGAGGGGATATGGCAACTTCTCACCCATTGGTTATGCGCACAAACAACAGTGAAGACCGTCCAAGACGCCACTGGCCTAGGCTGGCTGCAAGAGCTAAAGGTGAACTTTTGAAATGTTGTTGATGCAGCTGCATTGAGTATAGTTGTTCTATGTGTCATTCTGTATTACTAATGATGGAGATGATTCTGCTTCAGGCACATATTTCTACACTGCTGCTTGCACACAAATACTCATGGTGGGAGAAGCGCATATCACCTTCTCGCGTTTCCTACTGTGAATCTCGACGTCTTATACTTAGGGTCTTGGTGCAAGGCGAAGTCATACCGACTTCGTGATATGGTAGGTGTCCGGTTTTGTTACCTAAACATGTCTAAAGTGAAATGGTGATTGATATCAGCTAAATATTCGACACATTATTCAAAAAGCGTTACGTTTGAACGACGGCGATATGAAGCCTACTTGTTATGAAGGAAATTCATATTTGGCTTCATTGTATTATTGACAGTTGCAATCTAACTCATGTTTGGTGTTGTAACAAACTACGTGCAGCAGGAACATCGTCATGTGTTTGGGACGGCATAGAACGGAGCCCCCTCTACTGTCTCTGGCATTTCGAGAGGCACCTGTTTGACAGCCTACATACGCTTTGTTAGTGCAACAAGGTAATGAACATAATGGGTTACAGGCTTCCAGATATCATCTCATTGTCTTCTCGTGATTTTTTCCAGTCTGGTGGTATTTACGTATAATTGCATGCTGAATCAAAACTCTACGAAAGTGGAATACTGGAATATTATAGTACATAGCATAGAAGCTGTAACACAATCTTAGGACCACTGCATGAATAAGTGATTTGACATGACTTGACAATGTGCTGGATTCATGATTTTGTATTGGAGAAGTCATGGACATTGATACATTATTATTTACTTTGAAAGAATGTTGCAGTGATGGTGTCCCTTCATCGGATTGGGGCAGTCTTGGAAGGGTAGAGGGTTCGTCTGGTCAATGAGAACCGTGGTAGAAAGATACATCTACATTATAACGTAAATGTCTACACCTGGTTATAGTTGTCCATCAAGTACGATATGTTATTCGTCTCTGACGTTTCTGCATAGTGCGGTTGGTGAAATTTTTATGAATCACCAACAATAAAATAACTTAAATGCTTAAATGTCGCAGTTTATAAAAAGCCCAATATCGTGCATTCATGATGCAGCATTAAAGATTTTATGGAGATTTATTTTTCATTACATAATTTATAAAGCAAAATGCCATTATGGTATCCTGGAATTGATTTTCAGGGGCACTACCCACGTAAGGAATAATTATTTGCACTGATCTTCAAAATTACCCTCTAGGCGTCAATGGGAACAATATATTACGTTGTCAAACATAACAGGAGACGGTGAACGAGGATTACGTATTTACGGTGCTATGTTATAAATGTAATTTGTCAGGCGGGCAACGACAACTTTGATGTGGCTATTATGGTTAAGTGCGGCACTGTCTGCTGTTATCAAGGCTGTCACTGCGGCCACTGCAGACGTTTGGATTCCGGGGGAGGGAGGGGGTGTTTATCGACTAAACATCATATTTGAACATATTATTAATGTGTCATTAAAGCTGTTATTTATCATGTTTGGTTAGCGGTAGTGTTAATTGTAACAGCAGATAGACAAACAACTATTGATGTATTGTGTCTTCAGGTGCGTATCGCGTAAGTGCGGCAATTTCTGCTGTTATCAAAGGTATCACCACGGGCACTGCTGCTGTTTGGATTCCTGGGGGGAGGTGCTTATCGAGTAAGCGTCACATTTGAACGTACTACAGTGTGATTAAACGTTTTGATAAGTGTACATTAATTTTTTTAATAAGATATTTTGGTTCACTGAATGTTCCGATCATATCGTGTCTGGAACCACTCATGGTTAGTATATTGCTACGGGGCGCCATAGTCCGACTTTGTCCCTCATGTGTGAACCCTATGATTTATATTGTACAATGTCTTTTTACATAGCGCAATGTCCTGAAACGTTCATACGTATTCACGTTGTCTACCTCCCTTCCTTCCTCCACCTCTCCTCCCTTCTTCCCTCTACTACTCCCTCCCTCTCTCTCCCACTGCCTCCCTCCCTCCCTCCCTCTCCCCCTCCCTTCCTCCTTCCCAGGTCTAGTTGATTCACAATTGACGTTTATTTGTCATATGCTGATATTGAAACTTGAAGTGTTGAGTGAGCTCCAACAGAGAGATTTCGTCTCAAGTCCGCCGTAGATAGCATGACACCTGCCTTAGAACGACCGTGGAATACATGAAAGCGCCGTGTACTTAGTACGACCAAACAACATACAGCTTCTACTAATATCGTATAACTGACAACAAAATGTCGCTACTAACTTGTATTATTATAACCAACATGCCTACGCAGTGAAAACATTTGTAATGATATTTCGACGTTATACATTTATCCTTTGCTAACATATGTTTCTCGTCATATTAAAGTTTATTTTACCCACTATGTTTCGTGTTACTTTTGAATCATTCAACATAGGCGGATCCAGAGGGCGGTCGAGGGTCTCCGGACCCCCCCTTTTTGAGTACCCAAAATAATTCATTGCAATTGCATGTCAACGGGGGATACAGGCATTGCCAAGAAACGACAGGTCAAAATTGTCGCTTACCATGTACGAATTCTTTAGTAGCAGTCCGACGTTTTCAGACACTGATCTAGCGCGGGCGATATACATGGTGTCCAGAGGATCCCCAAAGTTATTCTTAGCATTATCGGTGACGTCGTTTATAGATTCACTGCACACGCACACCGCACGCACGTGTACACACACACGCCCACCTCATGTCTGATCACGTCCCCCGCGAAAGAATGGACATACTATGGGAATGTTTGGCATTCATAGACGTATTGTGTGCAGTTGCTAGATCTGCGCAATCTGCAGATTTCGCTCGAATGCGCTGCGCAATCCTCGGATACTCGAAAATCTGCAGATTGCGCACCCATCTGCAGATTGCGCAGATGCAGCAAATGCGCCCAACAGACGCGCTGGTCCTTTGAAGAAAATCGTCTGTATCAGTTCTTCGGACCGGACTTTCAAGATAACAATTAGCATTTTTACAGGTCAAAATTTAAGCTATCCTATCGGTTCAACATCAACAGTCACCAGAACGCTCCTTGCCCTACTTAATAAGCCAGTTAAACCAGAAGATGTACAATAAAACGTTCACGTCATGAAGAGCATTATAGAAACAGTTGTATTTTGTGGAAAACAAAACTTGCCACTTCGAGGCCACAGGGATGATTGGACCAGTACATCGTCCAACAGGGAAAACTTCTGGGCAGTTCTGGAGATGATGGCCAAACGCGACGACACCTTCCGAGAACACCTCGAGTCCGGAATGAAGAATGCGTAGTATACATCAAGAATCATCCTGAAAGAAGTGATTGATGTAGTAACATAATATATTAGAAAGGAACATACACGAAGCCTTGAAGACGAAAATGTCTTCTTTTTCATCATGGCAGATGAGGTCACATATCCACATGGTAACCAGATTATGTCAGTGTGCTTGAGGATGCTGGCTGACTGTAAAGTCAAACAGTTCTTTTTTATTTTATATACATTGAGATGGCAACGGGGGAAGCTATAGCTCATGGTGTCGTCGAGTGCCTGAAAGATCGTAACATCGACATCAGTAAAGCCAGGGGTCAGAGCTACGATGGTGCGCAGTGTAAGTACTCGGATAAGGTTGGCGTGCAGGCGAGGATAAACCAGCTATCCACAAGAGCTTTGTATATACACTGCAGCAGCCATGTCCTCAATTTGAGCATCGGCAATGCCTATAGGTTACTTGCCACCCGGAATATGATTTACACCCTTAATGCAGTATTCCTATTCTTCGATCTGTCCCCCAAACGACAACGATTCCTGGAACGAATCCTAAAACATCTGGCACCAGATATGAGGAAAAGTAAACTTGTTGGAATGTGCAAGACCAGATTGGAGAAGCGTCACATATGCTACGACACGTTTTATGATATGTATGAGTTCTTTCTTGTGTGAATGTCTGGAAGCCATACTGAATCCGTCTGAATATCATGACATCTACGAGGAGGTTGCATTGACTGGCAGTTGCGATCAGGAGACCAGGACGAAGGCGCAAGGGCTGCTAACCCGTCTCACTTCATCACGTGCCATCTTCGCATTCATCACCACCAAGAATGTTTTGGAGAACGTCAGGCCCATGGCCTCCAAGCTTCAAAAGAGGGAATTAGACCTATATCAAGCGTACAGTATGATCGACCAAACCAGGGAATGAATGATAACGATGAGACAGGAGATAGAAGAGGAGTACAGTGTGTGGTATAAAGATGCTACACGTTTAGCCACACTTCTTGGTACATGCATCTCAGCACCAAGGACACCACGATACTCCCGACAGATGGAAATAGTCAATGCCCCTAGCACATCCCCACGGGAGCACTACCTGCGCAATCTGGCAATCCCGTTTTGTGACCACCTGTCTGCCGAAATCCACAATCGATTTAACCCAGAAAGCAGGAAGGGTATAGGTATTCTTGTTTTACTCCCCGGGATCTTTGCAGAGACGAGAAATGTACAACATGTTGTGGACGGATTGATGTTCTGGGAGTCAGACATGCTAAACGTCTCTTCCTGCTAGCTGAGGTGAAGGAATGGCAGCGCTATTTGAGACCCACAAAGCCCACACAGTCATCGTCCTCGCCTAACCTGGCTGAATGTCTCGAGCACGCAGATGAAGACATCTTTCCGAACTTCCGGACCTTGTTGAGGATCGGTTGCACCCTTGTTGTGAGGCACAGTGTTCATTCTCCTACCTGCGACGGGTCAAAGTCTACCTACGCAACAGGATGTGGAAGATTGGCTTTCTGGGCTCACAATGAAGAACATGAACCACAACATGGAGATTGATCTAGAAACACTTCAAATCAGGTGTGCTAATATAATCACAATGGAAAATGCATGTGTATTGGAGCTTGCTGTATAAAATGAAAATTTTCAGACACACCGCATTTCCTTCGTTGGAATAGGCCTACCTACAGGTGTAAATAAAACAACATCCGCTGCGTTTGTAAAACAAATTGTCGTTATAGTTATAGTTACTCCAGGCAGTTCTAATTAATCATCAACCGAAAGTATGCTAAATGTTTAAACACACACANACACACACACACACACACACACACACACACACACACACACACACGTGAAATGTCAGACCTTTGTCGTGAAACCGTGGCATTTAATGCAAAACCGTGACTTTCCCGGTCTACTGTGTGGCGTAACTGTTGCGGCCAAGATGGCGGTCACCCATGCCGTCCAAACAATGGAGCTTGGCCCATGTGGACAAAACCAAAGAGGAGTTGTGGGAGAGCTAGATGCAAGGATTTATGTGTGTAACTCAAATTCAACTCGCCCTGTTTCCATGTAAATAACTACGACTGCATGTAATGACTAATCCGCGGCAATAAAACTACAAACGTAAACTTAAATGTTTTTCTTTCAGAAAACATCCCACAAATGATTGGCTCATTGTGTGCATTCGAACCTCCTTTTCAAAAACCCTAAGTACGGGCCTTGAACATGTAAGCACCAACAGTTTATGCCACGCTTCAACCTCTATGGTATATATGTCAAACAAGCGATATGTCACGGAAATTACCGAAGGCAGACAATAAATCCAGTTCTACGAGGAAACATTCACTTTGCCAAACAATATTGTTTCTATATGTTTGACAACATAACTGAATGACTTAATGGATCTTTATTTCAAAGTATGACTGCTGTTGGGACGTTGCCGGGTGTTTTGGCGCTTGTGAACGACGCTATTCCCACCTGCACCCACTTGTCTCCGCGTTTACACACCAGGGGCTGCCACTGTCGCCCTGAAAACATTAATTATGAACAAATCTAAGACTTGAAAGATGAAACTGAAAGCTGCTAAAAAGAGGTCGCTGCAACCAATTCAAAGAAAACACGTTGCACCACAGCCTTCAGACGCCATGCATACGTCACATCAGGAATATCAAGATTATGGTCGTCGTATCGTCGAATAGTTTCTGCCCATAATAATTAAGAAAACGGACACATTTAAATAGTTGATGTTGTCCCGGACTCTAAACATATTTAGTTAGTTAATCTGATTACACAACCCGTGTTTGACTATGCGCAAACGTCAAGTTCCTGAAAGCAAGCAGTGAGCGTACGTACTGGGCAGATGCCCTTGTGTGCGAGGTTGTAGCCGGCACATATACGGCTGTACGTGGACGCACCCCAGTAATTGTCACACATGATGTCCGGCACCTTGGGCAGGACGACCTCGCGGGCGACTTCGTAGACACGTCCAATATTATTAAAAACTATGTCGGTTTAAATAATAAAGTGGTCCATGGATGAGGAAATATCCACAATAAAACGTTTATCATTAGTAATTTTCATATTGTACGTATATAACAACGTGTACCAATTAATGTGTCCAGATATTAGACAAATATTTGACGTCACAGAATTTGGGCAAACCAGCCATTGTATGATAGCATACATTTTGAAATCAAGTTCCTAACTATAACCTGACAAGAAGGTACGTTGACATTGGCTAACATCTAGCTAGCACAATATCTTGGCATAAAGCATCCCCATAGCATCACTGTAGGCACCTTTGAGTGAGTTTGTTTATGCTATGACTATTATAGTTACAGTGACGTTTGGCACGTACAGTTGAATAACATTTGGTATTTTTTCTGACGTTTTAATTATCAGCATTATCATCTGTAACCTTTCAGAATACTTTGTGTCACTGTGGTACCCCACTCAAAACAGATTTCCAGTTTGAAATCTCGCCATCTACTATTACTCTTGGTCTTCTGTGTGTAATCCACTTTTGTATCTAGTTGATTACATCACTACCTTTACCATGGGTTTTTAGTTTAAGTAACAATCTTTGATATGGCACTTTATCGAAAGCCTTCTGAAAATCTAAGTAGACAACATCCACTGGTAACCCATCATCTACCAACTTTGTAATTTCATCCAAAAAACACGAGAGATTGGTTAGATATGACCTTGCTTTTAGGAACCCATGTTGAGGCGTACTTATTAGTTCATATTTTACAAGGAATTCAACCATGTGGTCTCTAATTAATGTTTCGAGTAATGTACATACAACTGATGTTAAACTCACTGGTCTGTAATTGTCTGGCTTGTTCCTTGATCTCTTCTTAAATAGCGGCGTAATACTTGCTTCTTTCCATTCTGAAGGAACTATTCCTTCTTCTGGTGACAAGTTAAACACTTTTGTGAGTGGTGCACTAATTTGGTTTACAATTTCCTTAAGCAGTTTTGGTGGTATCCCATCAACTCCAGGTGATTTATTATCTTTCATCTTCTTAATTTTCTAAAAATGCTCCGCGCCGTTTAAGCTTCCGTTATATAATCCGGCGGAAGTGGGCTGCAACATTCTATCGCATACTAAAGCAAATGCAGCTTGTCAGTATGTAGAGCTGTCTACTAACACTGTGTAACATATCGCTAGAGGTCAACAAGCACTACATTCATATTGAGGCTTACGTCACATATTGTACGAAAATGGTCAGGGAATGCAGTGTCTCCGCGTTCTGGCAACGTCACCGACTGGAATACCAGCATGACGTAGCGCCAGTGTGTCTGTGTGAACACGTGCGTCCATATCAACCGACAAGAGCACTGTGTTCAGCCAACAGTAACAGTTTGGAAGTGAAACGCACTCGTATCAAGGTTGTGGACGGCTCGTTCGTAGTGGCTGCTGCGTCTCTGTGGAACACTTTACCTAACTTTATTAATACCTGTGACACTCTCGCCAGCTTCATATGTCTACTAAAGACACATATTTCGTATCGCAAATTAGCGTATATTCAGGTGAACATTGTCCTTTACTCATAGCAATTTAATTATGACTATCCAGTAATATTATTCATGATAGTTAACATTATTTAAAAAAAAATACATTTTAAAACTATTATAACAAATATTTTACAAAATTATTAAATTATTTATTTATTATTATTAATCATACATATACATTTATTGATTTATTAGTATTATTGCTATATATTTATTGTGCGATATTAATATTTTAATAATTCGTATTACTAGAAGCTACTATAAATTACTTATTTAGTTATTTCCTTATTTAGCAATTCTATACTATTTTATTGCTGTATTTATTTTAAGTAATTCTTATTACTAGCACTATTTTAAATACATGTATTTGTTGATTTTGCAATTCTACACTATTTTATGCATTTTAATATGTTGTGAGTGCCACGAACAATTTTGGATCTGGCGCTATACCAAATAAAATATATGATTATTATTATTGTTATGTCTAAACTGCTGCATTGAAGCATTTAAGTTATTTTATTGTTAGTGATTCATGAAAACTTTCTCCATCAACCGCATTATACAGAAACGTCAGAGCCGGATAACATAACGTTTTTGGGGGCAACTGTAACCATGGGTAGACGTTTACGTTATAATGTAGATGGATCTTTCTACCACAGAACTCGCTGATCAGATGAACCTTCCAGTGACGGCAACACGACTGACTGTGGGCATCTTCCCCCTATGAGGAGCTTTCCAGGGGGGAGATATACTGTTACGCCGGACAACTCATTAATAGTCCCATAACTGAAGAACCTCGCGTATGGTGACAGGTTAAGGTCGCTGAAGCTGCCAAACCTTTACTGTGGAAGAGAAAGAGGAGACATGACAACTCCCCACCCATGCGCACAAGCAATAGTCAAGACCAGCAAAGATGTCACTGGCTTAGATTGGCTACAAAAGCTGAAGAGTGAGGGTGAGTTTTTTAAATGTTGTTGCTGAAGCTGCATTGAATGAAACTGTTCAGTGTGTCATATTGTGTTACTAATGATGGATATGATTCTGCTTCTTGCACACTTTTCACACTTACACTGCAAGCACACAAATACTCGTGGTGGAAGAAGCGCATGTTACCTTCTCGCGGTTCCTACTATGGATCACGAACTGAAAAACTGCGCGCATTGACACAATCTCGTTAGCCGTGCATATTGTGTTTGTTCGTTTTGTAATTGGGGGCTTGGTGCTAGGCGAAGTTATTGGTTGCCGACTCGAGACGGTAGGTGCACGGTTTTGTTACCCTAACATGTCTAAAGGGAAATGGTGGTTAATGCCAGCTAAATATTCAGTTGACATATTATGCACAAGGTTAACTAGTCCTTACCCATGTGTCCAGCTATGATGAACTCATATAAATACTCTCTAACACCCCTTATCCATTCCTGTATTTGATTTGGTTAAAATGATATATGACACATACCATTAGTCTCATTAATGCCAAATGACAGCATTCATGATATAATTGCCATTGGTTATAATTTCAAAGTCATATTTATTGAGGGAGAGACCATGACGTCCTTACTTAACTTTATAGAAAGCGGTTGTTCGCATTCTAATTGGGCAATTTACTTTGCTCCACGTTGTCCCGGTTCATGACGCTGCATAAATGAGTATCTGCGAATCATTTCGACCGGGTGCCGAGGTACAGGTTGTCGTCCGTATGAGACATGACATGACGCCTTGCGGTATCGAGTACACCTTGAAGACGACGCGACGCAGCGGATATTTGACCTTCCCCTTTTCGAGTTCCCCGCATGGGCCACCTGTACGGTCGTATTCAATGTGGCCTTTCTCGCGAACACGGCGGCGTCGACGATGTTTATTTTGTAACCACGATCGTTGCCACCTGCCACCAACGCGGAAGCGTCCTTGCTTCGCACTAGACGGATCTTCACGTTGACGCCGTTGAGCAGGTAACGCGTGCGGTTACTCTTTATACTTGACGAGCGCGCTGGCGTCGATCCAACTGTTGAACGACGAGAAATGACGGAAGCCATGCTCCTTCAACAACGCTTGCAAAGATCGGTTGAAGAATTCCAGTCCTTTATCGGTTTGCAACGTCATAGGCACGTTACCGGCAAAAGGTCTTTAAACGCCATAACGAGCGACGACACCGATTTATTCTTCAGCAGGTTACACAACGCCTGCTTCCATGATACGTCGATCACGGTTAACAGGAACGTCGTCCAATCGTTGTATTTTTATCAGATTAGACACGTCGACGAAGTCAGCCTAACACTGCTGATGTTGACCGGTGTATGAAGCGTGTCCGCGTCTTGTTCCGTCAACCATTGCTTGAAAACTTTCTCGGGCACTCGCGCGACACGCCTCAACGCGTCGAGACCGCTGTAACTCCCGATGCGTTTAGTAGTGAAGTAGGTGCGTTTTAATAGTTCCTTTTTGCGGTGTCCCGTCGCGTGGTATGGTGTCGATACGTACCACCCCCGCTATGCCTCCTTCGCACCAGAGAGTCGCTTGAGGTGTCGCCCGAATGGTTGCAACCCCGTCGGCACAAGCTTCTTTCTTTATCTCAGAACATCGTTCACGATGTCTACCATGTTGCTTCCGGTCACAGCCATGCCGTCGCACACGAATTCGCCTCGATCGACCCATTCCACCTTGGTGTCAGCTTTTAGTCTTTCCACTAATAGCTTAGCTTTATTTCTCAGGGTTTTTGGGAGGCAGTCTGATATATCGGCTTGTACACGATCTACAGCTGCCGACCCCGCCGCTTCCGTTTCTTCTGCTTCTCTCGCGGCACGTCCTTTTTCGTCGTCCCGTCGTTCACTGGTGTCGGTTGTTGCGCGCGTATATCGTTCATGTCGTTGTAGCGACTCAAGGGCTGTTTGTACAGCGTTACCTTCTCCCGGTCTTGTAAATCCATTCGAGTGATGATCGCTTTCATTTCGTCGTCGAGACTTCGAATGATGTTTCCGACCGAATCTGTAAGCGGTTTCGGTCGGAGGGCCTCCAGCAGCCACGGGTCCACCATTTTCCTGGTGTGCTCCATCTACTGTAGCAACCTACGGAGAAACAGGATCAAATCGATGTCGGCGTTGGCGATGATGGCTTTCTTCAATTTCGCGTTCTTCTTTCTCGCGAGCAACTGCAGACACAACATGTGTGTTTTCACGCGCTCCGACATCTCGTAAATGCCGTCTCGAGTGCATCGACTGTTCTTTTATGTCCTCGTCAGGTAGATGTACTGAACGGCGTCGTCCGGAAAGAGGGTCGTGCGCAGTCGCAGGTCTTCCCGTGTTTCATGTTTGAGATCGATCAATATATAGCCGTACGGAACAGACATCGCGTCTTTGAACGATTCTTGCTCGAATTTCACGCGACCTGGACACATCTGTCTGGCCATTACGCGGGTTCTTGAACAGCACCATGTATTGCGATTTCATACTGATGGTGCGACTGTCCTTGTTTTTTGGGAACAGGCTCTGGTCGAGACAGAGGACGGATGTATCGGCGTGACGACTCTTTTTAGTAAACAAGGTCGCGACCCTACCGTTGCGTACATGGATTGCAGGCATGGGTTAATTTCAATTGTTAATTGTTAATTTTTAATTTTATTAAGTCAATTAATTTAATTTAATTAATTAACTTTACCAGAAACGCTAGTTTAATTAAATTAAATTAATTAACTTAACCAAAAGGGGTTAAATTAATTTAATTTAATTGGCAAATTCCTAATTATCTCTCAATTAAATGCTCATTTAACAGTTGGTATTACTGGATAGTTCAAATCCATGTAATCCAGGCATTTCCAAAAAGCCTGCAGTCCTATTCCAGTCATTAGCCTGACAGAGATCATGTTAAGGTATGTGTGAATGGGAGGGAAAACATCACATAGCACTAATACTGTCTGTACCAACTGGAGTGGGCTGGTCATTTAGGCACCTGTGAATTGGAGGGAAGGCCTAGACAATATAATGTCCTCAGGTAGTGCGATAAGTTGATGACAAATGATGGTTTCTTAAAATCTCTGTCTAAAGTAAACATATTTGGCTGGCAAATTGCAGCCAAGTGGATCTATGCATTAGACCTATGCATTAGATTATGTATCTATATTTTGTTTCTGTACATCTACGAACGTACGTATAATATGCAGAAAAAAGTTAAATAGCTTCAGTTTGGGATCTTTTTACAGCGTCAACTGGAATTAAAAGCAAGCCATTTCTAGTAATATATAAAACATGTGTATAAATATGTAAATGTTAGTGTATAAAGGGGAAAACTAATGATTTAGCTTTAAAACACTGCATAAGTAAACAAGTTGGTGCACAAAAATTATGTATGTAGTTACCCGGTTTTGTTAATTTGGTGGTTGAATATAGGAGACTCCACACCCAATCTTCAGACACAACTTTACATTCCATTCAGAACAAACATTAATTAAATTTTTTTTAAATTTAAAATGTGATCAAATACCCCATGAACAAATGTCTTGGTATATAAATATTGTATGAGCAAATATGTTTTAACAAAGTTACAAAACACATTTCTTTTATAAGCCAACAGTAATGTTCAGATTTATTTGATGATCACACCAATGTTCATCAGATGTATTAAGTAAAGGAATTCCATCAATATATGTGAACACTGTACTATCGTGACAATAACGTTTACGAACATACTTGTTATTTTAGAACTGTTGTAAAATGTGTAAATAATAATTACAATATTATTATTTCAATGATGACTTGTATCAAGTGTTTAAACTTACAAAAAACAGTGACATGTGAATGTAATATGCATTTCTACCAAAAGATAATTTAATTGTTAATGGTTAATTGAATTAAAGTTAATTGTTAATTTAATTTAATTTAAGAATTTGGGAGGTTAATCTAATTTAAATTAATTGACCTGATAAATGTGTGAGGTTAATTTAATTTAATTGGAACATTTCTGAGTTAATTATAATTTAATTAATTAACTTTTCAAGCTAAATGCCCATGACAGTTTTTCGGGTGGTGATTCTGTCGTCGAGGACGCATAGCGGAGTAGTCGCGTAAAGAAAGTGGTCTTACCTCACCCTGTCGGACTGGCAACGATGCAGGTGAACGAATGCTTCCACCGCGTGCCATCTCGTCGATTGAACATGCCCACCGGCGCACCGGTTTATAACACGACACTCCTCAAAACACGAAAGTTGACCTCATTAATTTGACCTCGTTGTTTGACATTTGATCTAATTAATTTGACCTTTGCCCTCATTGGTTTCATCTTTGATGTTCCTTTTGATGTTCCTAAGACGCTTGACCAATACTCTTAACACGATGCCGAAGACGGTGTCAAGACGATTTTCATTTGAGCTCGAAACTTGTCAATATACTACAGAAATGATGTTATGAATGATATTGATATTAATTCAATATATGTACTGCACATAATATAAATGTAAAGCTAAATACTCTTAAATTACAATACGTATTTTCATTAATTAATTGGCAATTTCGTTCACCCAACACTATCTTTGTCTTTCTGAAGATGCAGTCGCTTGCCCTTTCTACCTGGTTTCTATATCATATCCCATGCAGAAAAATGGAAACAAATATATCGCGGACTCACTAACTCTAGAGTAGGACGTTTTGGAACTAAATTAATAAATACATCAGTAGTATATGGGGGCATCTGAAGGCATAAAAATGTGCAGATTTTGTGTATCTCTGGGTAAGCATTTGATTGGTCGAGAGCAGTCACGCCACTCCTTTGCGGTCATACTGTCGCTAGGGGGCGCTACGGGTCAAGTGTGACCTAGTTTCGACGGTTCTGATTGGTCGACAGCCGTCACGTGACATATGACGTCATAGCTCATTTGCATAAATTTGCATAATTTTGCATAATGTTTCATAAATTAGCATAAAGTACACCCTTTTGCGGTGAAACTGTCGCCAGGGGGTGCTACGGTTCAATTGTGTCGACGGTTCTAATTGGTCGAGAGCAGTCACGTGAGCTATGATGTCACAGCTCCTCATTTGTATATCACGTGACCGCTCTATAGAGGCTGCCATTTTGTTTTGCTGCCATGTTGTTTTGCGATGATACGGTCACCAGAGGGCGAAGCTACGAGTCAAAGTCAATTGTGTCGACGGTTCTGATTGGTCGAGAGCCGTCACGTGACCTATGACGTCACAGCTCCTCCCCTATTATTTAAAATGAGGACATTTTGGGGCACTCTTTTGCGATGATACCATCGCCAGGAGGCGCAACAGGTCAATGTCAAAGGTCGGTGGCGAGCGTTCTGATTGGTCGACAGTCCTATGACGTCACCTCATCACGTGTGACCCTAATGGAAAATTCCAGAAAAACTGGTATGGTCGAGAGCAGACGCGTGACTTATGACGTCACAGCTCCTCATTTGTATATCAGGTGACCTCTCTGCACTAATTACGAATCAAGGTCAAAGATCACCGACCTTTTGCGCTTATACAATTGCCAGTTAGGGTTAGGGTTAGTAACCTTAATGGAAAATTCCAAAAAAACTGGTAAACTATAGGAACGATTGCCAGTTAGGGTTAGGGTTAGAGTTAGTAACCCTAATTCCATCGTCTGTAGTGAACCCTAATAAGAACCCTTGCCCTAACCCTAAAAGGACATGCAGGAAGAACGGTTGTCATGACAGTGGCGGCTCAGTTTACCACTGACGATTATGGCGCGCTTTTCGTTACGTGTCTGGGTACAGAACCGGTTTGAACCGGTTTCCGGTTTGAACCGGTTTCATGTAGTTTTTTCTTCTTTTCTGGAACGATCGAACGACGTCATGGAATTTTCCACGCTCACGAAAAGAAACACGTCCCCGCATTTTCACCCTGCTAGCAGACTGAAACCTAGCGGACAAATGTTCATGCATGCAGCGGGAAAAAGGTAGCCGAGCATGTAAGCTATACGACGCATATCGCATCATTGCATTATATTGAGAACTTTTCGACGTATGTCGTTTCGCGTCGACACCTACATATCGCCTATAATGATACGAGTCTGCAAAAAACACCGCGAGGTCAAAAGGTCAAAAGGTCAAGGTCAAAACAAAAAAAAACCACCGCTTCCTGGAACGTTCGAACGAAGTCACGCCAGCAAGAGAAACACGATCCCGCATTTTCACTCTGCTAGCAGACTGAAACCTAGCGGACGAATGTTCGTGCATGCAGCGGGAAAAACGTAGCCGTGCATGTAAGCTATACGACGCATATTGCATGATTGCATTATATTGAGAGCTTTTCGACGTATATCGTTTCGCGTCGACACCTACATATCGCATATTTCACCACGACTCTGCATCAACACAGCAAGGTCAAAAGGTCAAGATCAAACCAGTTTTCCCGCGAAATGTGTCCAGACACATTGAAATTTCATGCGTCTCTACGTACCACATTTCTTAAACAATTATTTCGATCTCGTTTTGATTTTGGAGACAAGTCCACCAACAGTGACTGACCAATGTCAAAAAGACAAGACGAGTGGATGCGCACAAGCCAAAGTCCAGCGGCTGACCAGTGTGAAAAAGACAAGACGAATGGAAGCGCACAAGTCAAAGTCCGCCAACAGCGGCTGACCAGTGTGAAAAAGACAAGACGCGTGGAAGCGCACAAGTCAAAGTCCACCGACAGTGACTGACCAGCGTGAAAAAGACAAGACGATTGGAATCGTACAAGCCAAAGTCCACCAACTGTGACTGACCAGCGTGAAAAAAGACAAGACGAGTGGAAGCGCACAAGCCAAAGTCCACCGACAGTGACTGACCAGTGTAAAAAAGACAAGACGCGTGGAAGCGCACAAGTCAAAGTCCGCCAACAGTGATTGACCAGTGTGAAAAAGACAAGACGATTGGAAGCGCACAAGCCAATGTCTGCCAACAATGACTGACCAGTGTGAAAAAGCCAAGACGAGTGGAAGCGCACAAGCCAAAGTCAAAATGAGATCGAAATAATTGTGTGAGAAATGCGGTACGTCGAGACGCATGAAATTTCAATGTGTCTGGACACATTTCGCGGGAAAACTGTTGGACCTTGACCTTTTGACCTTGCTGTGTTTATGCAGAGTCGTGGTGAAATAGGCGATATGTAGGTGTCGACGCGAAACGACATACGTCGAAAAGCTCTCAATATAATGCAATGATTGAAAAAAGACAAGACGAGTGGAAGCGCACAAGCCAAAGTCCACCGACAGCGACTGACCAGTGTGAAAAAAGACAAGACGAGTGGAAGCGCACAAGCCAAAGTCCACCGACAGTGACTGACCAGTGTGAAAAAAAGACAAGACGAGTGGAAGCGCACAAGCCAAAGTCCGCCGACAGTGACTGACCAGTGTGAAAAGACAAGACGAGTGGAAGCGCACAAGTCAAAGTCCACCGACAGCGGCTGACCAGTGTAAAAAAGACAAGACGGATGGGAGCACACAAGTCAAAGTCCACCAACAGCGGCTGACCAGTGTGAAAAAAGACAAGACGAGCGGAAGCGCACAAGTCAAATTCCAGCGGCTGACCAGTATGAAAAAGACAAGACGAGTGGGAGCGCACAATTCAAAGTTCACCAACAGTGACTGACCAGCGTGAAAAAAGACAAGACGCGTGGAAGCGCACAAGTCAAAGTCCGCCAACAGTGACTGACCAGTGTGAAAAAGACAAGACGATTGGAAGCGCACAAGCCAATGTCTGCCAACAATGACTGACCAGTGTGAAAAAGCCTAGACGAGTGGAAGCGCACAAGCCAAAGTCAAAATGAGATCGAAATAATTGTGTGAGAAATGCGGTACGTCGAGACGCATGAAATTTCAATGTGTCTGGACACATTTCGCGGGAAAACTGTTGGACCTTGACCTTTTGACCTTGCTGTGTTTATGCAGAGTCGTGGTGAAATACTGATTTGTCAGGAGAACCTTCGGTGAGAGTCTAATGTCGGTTGTGAAGGCCCAGCACCCTGCGTACGTATTCTACTTACTAAATGCTGCATTCAGTACAAACAAGTGAATGCTTCTAAAGAAACACGAACATTAGTCAATGAAAGAAACTTTAATATGACGAGAAACATATGTTAACAAAGGACAAATGCATCATCTCGAAATATCATCACAACTGTTTTTCCTGTGTAGTCATATTGGCTACAATAAGTAAGTTGAGTAAGTTACAGGATATTAGTAGAAGCTGTACGTTGTTTGGTCGTACGAAGGACACGGCGCTTTCATGTACTCCACGGTCGCTCTAAGGTGCCATGCTGCCTGCGGCAGACTTGAGAAGGAATATCTCTGCTGGAGATCACTCAACACGTCAATGGCTGAAATAAAATGTTCGACTTTGGATAAAAAAACAATACCGTTTGAAAACAGTGAATTTGACAATTTGATAATTGGTATTTTCGGCACTTTGCCCAGTTTGGCAACTTTCAATATCGGCATATGACAAATAAACGTCAATTGTGAATCGACTAGACCTAGTATTGAGGAACGTAGGAAGGGACAGAGGAAAAGAGGGAGGGAGGAGACAGGGTGGGATGAGAGAGGGAGAGAGTGAGTGAGAGAGGAAGGAAGGGAGAGGACGAGGAGGAAGGAAGGAAGGGTGGTAGACAATGTGAGTACAGTATATGTATTTGCCATTTGAACTGAAGGAAATTGCGTTATATAAATATAAAGTTATTGTCACATAATAAATAATAGAATTCATATATGACGGACAGAGGATGACTATGGCGCCCCCTAGCAATCTACTAACCATAGGTGGTTCCAAACATGATATGATCGGAACATGCAATGACCCGAAATATCTTTAAATATAAAAAAACGGTGTAATCCTTATCAAAAACTTTAATGACTCATTAAGCAGTACGTACAGGTGTGAAGCTTGCAAACCGTGAAAATTTTATTTTCAAACACTTGCAGATACCGAGGCAGTGAGTCCCTATTGCACAGCAGAAAGTGGGGCACCTACGGAATTCACACCTGAAGGAGAACACAAGACACCAATAATCAACAACAATACAATTGTTCAGACCACAATTATATATGCGTGGACAAAACGAGGAGAACGTGTTTGTGGTATAGAAATATGCGGATGCGATATTAAATGCAGGCAGTTAATATGATATTCCCATAATTTACCCGAAGTAGTTGCAATATGACCACCAAAGTGATCATGCGACACCATAACACGTTCCGTTAATGATCGCTGACGACAAAGAGAGGGTGTCGCAAGTGTCACATATATTTTCTGTGTGACTGATGCTTATCGGCTCACTTCGTTTATGTCACTTACTTCTTTGTTTTTCTGTAAGCATCGCTCAATGACATCATCTAAACAATGAAAATACACTGTGATATCATAGGCACTCGCAGGGCACGTTGTTGAAAATATGTAATGTATGCTTAAGAACAAAAGATACGCACATGTGGCGAACACTGGTTATATTGCGATCCTCGCAAATGCTTTACTAGGCATTCCATAATGTAGCATATCCTCCTAACAAACTGGTAAATCTACTGAACAAGTACTGAAACATTTATACTTTAACATAAATGTGCATAATTACATATTTCTAAACAGATGGAATGATACTGTCAACTTTACCTGACACAGCAGCAAACACACGAGGCTCAACACCAGCAGTCCACGTACATTCGCCATTTTACTTGTACAATGGGCACCTACGAAACACGACATTGAGTTAGTATCGTGTGTGTGTGTGTGTGTGTGTGTGTGTGTGTGTGTGTGTGTGTGTGTGTGTGTGTGTGTGTGTGTGTGTGTGTGTGTGTGTGTGTGTGTGTGTGTGTGTGTGTGTGTGTGTGTGTGTGTGTGTGTGTGTGGGTGTGTGTGTG
>SDWI01000656.1:41595-75911 GCA_009193005.1 Lamellibrachia luymesi | reverse complement strand
AAAATATTCAGGTTTTCAATATTTAATATGTACTAAATTATTTACAATAATATTATGTCTCGTATTATGTACCCAAGCAACTGACAACAACAAACCTTAATTATCTCTCGCGCTACCGAGTCTTCGGATATCTACGATATAAACTACCCTAAATTACTCATATAGCTAAACTTTAACAACAACTATTGACTAAATAAGGACTCTTGTAAGTTTATGTTTAATATACGCGTAATAATAATACTTATCCTATCAATATTCCATATGAATGTAGTTATGTATGTATGTATCTATGAACGCATGCCTACATTTGGTCTTAAATAAACATATATATATATATATTATTTATATTAACATCTGCCCGATTTACCCGGTATTGTGAGAAGGCATCCGTAAATATATTTACTTAGAACAGCGTCCATATATATAATATATCACTTTGAGCTATGCGAGGTTTCAATGCACAACTTTTGATATACTTTTTATGCAGGGATTGGTTTCACGATGCGTTCGTAATAATGAACTGATGCGGAAGTTTGACTTATATTAAGTTATTCGGAGCAACCTTAGAAAACACTCATATCGTAGCCTCTACATATCTGCCAACTACCCTTCGTACAACAGTTCTCCAAAACGGCGGAATTTCGAGAGAAAAAAAATTATGCCGCGTGCAAAGGAAACTGTGGGAAAAAAACGCAGCCACAAACTTTGTTATAGTATACATGCTGCTATGTAGTTCAAGTAAATATGAAAGTGAAGCTATCGAACGTACGCAATAGGAATCAGTTAGAAAAGTTCCAATATATAAAATTATTATATTTATCAATAATGTCCTAAAGTAATACTATGTATGAACAAACTGAACAGTGTAAAGGTGTTTAGAAACAAGATGATGTAAGAAAAAGCAGTATATTATTAAAGCATTGAAATTAGTTAAACCGTCAAATTGTCACGTACCTGGATATTGCTCGTCTGTATGTTTGTGCTGTTGCGCAGTGAATAATTTTCTTTGCGCGCAACGCCTTTATAAATGCGATGTCATGTGACTCAATATCAGATGAATAACCAATGGGTTTGCATTTTGTGTCTTGGTCACCTCACTTAAATAACTGTCACGCCCACCACATTAAGTCGAAACGTCATGACACATTATTGCAATAAGTCGCTCCACACGTTTGTTGTACAGTGAGAACAGTGCATCAATCGTACAAATTGTCTGGAGCTTACTAGTGGGTAATTTCTAACATATGTCCCCATTTATTTGTAGTTTTTATATTTTGTAATACATATATGCTTCAAATAGTATCGGTCGTACGTCATTTAGTTTTGGTCATCTAGTAATGGTTAATTAGTCCTTACTCATGTGTCCAGTCTTGATGAACTCATATCAATACTCTCTGACACCTCTTATCCATTCCTTAATTTGATTTGGTCAACATGATATATGATATCTACAGTTAGTCTCATCAATGCATGAAGATAGCATTCATGATATAATTGTCATTGGTTTAAATTGGAAACACCATGAAATCCTCACTTGGCTTTATTGAAAGTGGTTGTCCGCGTTCTAATTGGGCAATTTACGTTGCTCCACGTTGCCCGGGTTCACTCGGCTATATAAATTCGTACCTGACAACATACAGTGGTGCATAAGATACCCCAGTCAATGGAGTGTAAGGTCTGCCAGGGGGTGGAGTGTAGGGTATTGCAGGGGGTGGAAGATAAAGCGCATTGAACGTTACTACATACTGAATACTGCGATATATAAGAACTGATTTGTGTTATGTATTAAACCAATTTCATAGAAATTTCGTATTAAAATATTATTTTATTTTGACAACGGATAGATAAAGTACCGTTAACATTGAAAGCTGTATGAGCAATTTGCGCAGAGTACCAATATAAAACAGTTCGTTAATTGGCGTAATCTTGGAAACACCTATTTAAAATGTCGTCTTCAGTAAGAACCTTAATTGAGGTTACGCACGTACTCGCTGTTTTTCTGTCATTGTGAACGATGACTTGGATGGGACGCCGCGGCGGTTGATGTGACATTTTGAAGGATGCTTGTGTTTACAAGGAACGACCAATGCAGTTCGTGGTATGTAATTTAGTTTATGTACAGCATCGCTTAAAGTAACATTATGTTTTACAATATTTTTGCGGAAAATGTGGTGCAAATTAACTTTGTTGTTTGAATGAAACAAACTACAATGCACTCCGCTTAACGAAATCACGGATTACACAATCAGCCGTTTAACAGAAACAAAATGGCTGTGACATAAACATTTCTTATTGACGTTGTGTTAAATTGCACAATTTAACACTTTTGCTTTACGTCCGGGTTTATTAGATTTAGATACACGAAACATATGAATTGTTATCTTTGTAGCACGAAATAACAATTGTTGTATCTGGAAAAAAATGGCTTATTGACTGTTAGTGATGATAAAAAACGACACATTGGTAAGGTAAAACGGTAAAACATTACATTACATGAAATATTATTGATTTTAGTCATCGCAACGCACACGAGTCCTCGCTAGATTTATGTAACTACGTTGCGATTTTTTTCTTAATATGATAATGTGTTAGTCGAGAATACCAAATAAATAACATATCGCGGCTCCTCAATTCGTTATTTTCACTAGCCTCATTTCAAATTCTTTTTACGAAAAATGAAAATTAGTATCCACGACAACATGCCAGCTCGTTTGTGAAACTTTTGTATGTTTTTTGGGTAATCATCAGACAAACTATTACATTAATGAATGTTTGGTGTAGCATTTGTTGAAATGAAAACGAAAAAAAACTTACGAATTTGATCCATGATGAAATTTCGTAACTGCATCATGTGATCGGCTAGAGTATAGAAGTGGCGTCCATAATCGACATCGGGATTGATCCGCACAGAGTTTATCATTTTGGATATCCATTATTTTGAACTTCACCAGATCTAACGACTAAAGTAACTTATTTTGATGACTTGAAAAAAATACATTTTTAATCGACTGCGGATGTTACATCAACTGTTCACACACTACACAGTTGGACATGTATGATGTACATATGTGCCAATGCAAGGGACTTTCCCCTACACTTGTTTGTCGAGACTAATACATCGGTCCATTTTCGACAATTGACAAGTTCGTCGGAATCATATAATTAGTACGCCGCAACGTTCTGAAACTGGACAACATATTTCCCAATTCCTGTTGCTTCCGAAGCAACAAAGAAGTAGGGAACTCGGTTCGTCTAATAAATATTACATGCTGACTAAAACTTCATAAAAAATGATCTTAACTTCAGACTGTTGCCAAAGCAAGGTTGGTTTTAAGAGTCAGTGTTCATTGTGAACAAACGGGACACTTGGTTGTTACGGTGATAAACGTTAAACCTTTTTCGTTCGACAAACGTGAACGAGTTTGGAAAGTAGTACCACCCATGAGTAACAGTAGAGCCTGGTTCGAATCCTGGATTGATTGACATTTTGTGGCACATTGGTTTCACTAATATACACTGGATAGAATTGGCGTTCATTATCCCAACATAGACTGGCAAAACTGTCACACTCCCACAAGGGGGCGATTAGGAAATATATCGAACACTCTTGATTAAGTTTTAGCAAATGAAAAAGGTATGGCAGATGATGCAATGTACGAAAACCTACTTGGTAACATTGATCACTATGTCCTTATTATTACATTTAGATGTTATGCAGAAATAGCAAATCATACACGATTAAATATTATTACGACCAAGGGGATTATAAAGGTGTGATAGCTAATAGACCACACAGACTGATGCGAGATATTTGTCACTATCACAACGACCGATGGTTAGGTTTTAAAACGTATATTTAAAGATAGAGGATGAATCCATCCCTCATCGACTAGTTAGTAATATTAACATACATAAAGGGACATTCCTAAACAAGGAATCGGTAAAGAAAATTAAGAAGAAACACACTTAATTGAAGCGTGATATGGAGGCAAAAGAATGGAAATACTATACTGCATATTGTAAGGCTACAAATCAGCTCCGTAAAATAACGAGGATGATACAGAAGGAATTTGAGATGAAGCTAGCAACAGAGGCTAAGTCAAATCCTTAACCAGTATAGAAATATATGAACTCCAACCCAAGAATCGGGAAGGTGTTTCAGGCCTGAACATAGAACATAATGATCGTAAATCTAGACTCACAGACACTGATAGGGAAACGTCAGATTTCTTATGAAAAACATGTTCAATATGTTAAATGTTTTACTATATAGCGAAATGGTAACATCCCTCATATTCCAAAGTGGAGTTAAAACACAACATGGAAGGATTGGATATTGTTGAGAAAATGGGTAAATATAACTTGTTAATCTTAAGGTGTGTAAATCAGTATTACCAGATGGTGTTCACCCTATGTTGTTGAAAGAGTTATCTAATCATTTATGTAAACCACTAGCTAGGCTATTTAATAATTCACTTTCTGTGGGTGAACTACCAAATAAATGGAAACTGGGAAGGTTCTCTGCTATATTTAAGAAAGATAATCGTACAAAGGCAAAAAATATAGACCATTCAGTCTTACAATTATACTATGCAAATGCATGGAACACTGTGTCAAAGAACATATTGTTAGCCATATGATGGAAAATTTACTTTTCAGTACGCGACAGTTTGGGTTTAATAAAGGTAGTTCTACTGTACTCCAATTGTTAAATGTTATGGAGTTATGGACCAAAGCTTTAGGTAGAGGATAATCTATACACTTCATGAAAGCATTCGATACCGTCCCTCGTAAAAGATTGATATGCAAACTTAAATCATTTGGCATAGACTACTACACACTAATATGAATCCATGTGTTCGTGTCAGACCGGGTACAACAGATCAGTGTAAATGGTACAAACTCTGAGTGGGCAACTGTTACAAGTGGAATTCCACAGGGTAGTGCTTTAGTATCGATCCTATTTGTTTTATACATACATAATCTTCCGAAGAGTATAGTTTCGGATGTAATAGTGTTTACAGATGATATCAAAGTGTTTAAAACGATTAATAGTCCAGATGACCACCATACACTACAGGACGATGTAGATTGCCTAACATCTTGGTCAAGTCAATGGTTACTTAGATTTCACCCAGGCAAATGCAAGTTGATGCACTTAGGGAAAGAGTATATCAGGAGAATGCTTATAATCTGAACATAGATAATAATGTCAATGAAATAGGAAAAAAATAGAAGACAAAAAATCAATTGGGGTTATCATTGATTCAAAGATTGAATTTGATAAACACATCAACCAAAAAATAAACAAAGCAAACAGTAACATGACAGTTATTAGTAGGTATTTTACAACACTCAATAAAACTAATTTTGTTCCATTATATAAAGCTTTAGTTAGGAGTCATTTACATCATGCAGCAGCTATATTAGTCAGGGATCCACACTGCAAAAAAGCATCTAATTAGGGATGAAGTAGACATTGTTTAGTGTGGAACCAAACCTCATTTTTTTTAGATTGGTTCATGTATATGAATAATCACGCGGTCTGCTTTGCCATATTGCTAGCAAAACCTCCGAAAATTTTATTTTAAGAAGGATACCCTAAATTTACAATTTCCGCGACTTGCATCAGGGAACGTATAGGCTATTGCACATATTACTCCATGGAAATCTCTGTAATATATGCAGATAAATGGACACAAAAATCAAAGCACAATATCCATTGCGTCTCTAGTCAGGTGGTTTGTCACTATATCTTAAGTACTTGATAAATTAGTGCTCTATAGTGAGAATGACTAAAGAGAAGGCAATTGTTATACAGAAACTCCAAAAATAAGTCACACAAATCATAACATAATTTTATATAAGCTGCTAAAAATATTTTGGTGGTAGTATTATAATTATTACCTATTTTGGGGTGAAGCATATGTTTATTAGCTACAGGTTGATACCACATCTATTTCCATATATTATAAACAAATGTAGTTATAGTGTTGGCAACATGACAACCCAGAACAGCCGAATAAGTACATTTGGTCATTTGCATGATTAAACAGACATGTGAAAACTTTTTATCTCTAAAACACAATGTCATCCTACATGTTGGACCCAAATTAGCAGCTATATATCATAAGACTAATTTTATTGTGTACAAAAGAGTATAATATGGATAACTCGAAATAAATCAGCCATTTTGAATTTCCAGATAGCCGACAAAGAAACAGGTATAATAGTAGTAATAATAGTAATCAGAACTGCCTGGAGTAACCAGTTCCCAGACACTATAACGACAATTTTCTTAAAAACCAAGTCAATTATTTCAGTNACAGAAAAGTCGGAGACGGATAACAACATACTTCTTCAGGCCACTGTAACCATGTGTACACGATTACGTTATAATACAGATGAATATTGTTTGGACATTTCCATCGCAGTTCTCGTTCATCAGATACACCCCTCCATCCTTCCAAGACTGTCCACTCCGATGGAGGGATACCCGTTGTGTAGTGATACCTTTGGATGAATACATACGTGACTGCAAATATAGTAACTACTGTGTAACTTAACAATATCAACAATTAGCCACCCTTCCATGCCACCTGTGTTGGACAACATAGTAAACAGCTGTGATTAATATGCAGTTTTGGTATGTCGTTACAAACATATTACTTTATTTGTGTCTTTACTGTGCATGCAAGTGCCAAGTTCCCGTTTGGAAACTTCGGTGGTGTGTTTTTCGCAACATGACGTATATTTATTTTCACGTAATTCTGCGTCCATTTTGTTGTAAATTCGTTAAAGATAATAGAAAATAGATCGTAGAACCTCTGAATATTGCAACATTTCAGCAGATATACATTTAGAGGGTTTTTCTTTTGTTTGTAGGGGCGGGGAGTGGAGACGTATTGCAGGGGTGGGGAATCTGAAAATGAACATAAACTGGTCAGACTCGCTTACTGTATTAAATTGTGTGAACGACGAGATGGATGGGAAAGTAACTTGCGAGACTGAGACGGGTGAGACAGTAACTTGAGGGACTGAGACGGGTGAGACAGTAACTTGAGGGACTGAGACGGGTGAGACAGTAACTTGAGGGACTGAGACGGGTGAGACAGTACCTTGAGGGACTGAGACGGGTGAGACAGTAATTTGAGGGACTGACGCGGGTGAGACAGTAACTTGAGGGACTGAGACGGGCCAGACACACCTTGAGGGACTGAGACGGGTAGGACAGTAACTTGAGGGACTGAGACGGGTGAAACAGTAACTCGAGGGACTGAGACAGATGAGAAAGTAACTTGAGATATTGAGACGGGTGCACATGTCACAAGAGTTATATAAGCAGGAGGGACATAGACTCGGGAGAGGTCGAAAGGTTCATATGCTTGTGTCATAATCATAAGCTAACGGGTGTGATGCTGCAAGTAATGATGTATTTGTTTGTCAAAACGGCCGACTGTCGCCTCTACCTGTCTATTCGATGTATGTGAGATAATGGAGAGTTTTGCCGCTTCTGAAAAAAGATTGTGGCCCTTGTCGTAACTAAAGAGGTGGATGAGCATGTCCTTCAACAGATGAGAACAGCCCAGGTTATACTGAACATTGGTTCAGGTTGACCAGAAGGTCCCAACATTTTAGAGTACACGAACACAACCGACCAGGGTCTATGAATCTCACATGCAGGTGTTTGAGTTCAAATGGGATGTCTTATGGAGTAATCATCACATGTGAACGTACTGCTTAATGAGTACTAAAGGTTTTGATAAGTATTACATTGTTTTTTAAATAAAATCCACCTTTAGTTAGAAGATTGCTTGGTGGCGCCCACGTTCGCCTCTGTCCGTCATGTATGAACAATATTATGTATCTTGTAATAACAACTTTATTTTTATATAGCAGAGTTTCCTTCAGTTCAATGCGCAAATACATATACTGTATTCACATTTTCTGCCACCCTTCCTGCCTCATCATCCTCTATCTTCCTTCCTCTTTCACTTCCTCCCTCTCTCCTCCCTAATTATCTCATCCCCTATCTTCCTCTCTCCCTCCCTCCATTCCTCCATCCCAGGTCTATTCGATTCACAATTGACGTTTATTTGTCATGTGCCGACATGGAAACTTTTCAAATTGGGCAAAGTGCCGACATTTAAGTTGGCAAATACTTTTTCTCATTGTCAAATTCACTCTTCACACGGTACTGTTTTTTTTATACAAAGTCACACTTTTTATTTCAGCCACAGAAGTGTTGAGTGAGCTCCACAAGATAGATTCCGTCTCAAGTCTGCCGCAGACAGCATGACACCTGTCTTAGAGCGACGGTGGAGTACATGAAAGCGCCGTGTACTTTGTACGACCAAACAACGTCCAGAGTGTACTAACAATCGTATAACTGACTAAAACATACCGCTACTAACTTGTATTATTCCAAACAACATGACTACCCAGCAAATGTAATTGTAATGATATTTCGAAATGTTACGTTTGTCCTTTGTTTACATATTTATCTCGTGATATTAAAGTTGATTTTATTGACTGTTGTTCGTATTTCTTTAGAAGCAGTCACCTGTTTATAATGAATGCAGCATTTAGTAAGCAAAATACGTGCATAGTTTGCTGGTCTTGCACAACCGATATTAGTCACTCACCGAAGCATTGTTTGTTAACATTACTTGTACATTGAAGCAAAGCGTTTTATTACCATGTGCAGGTTATAATAGAACAAAATACATGATCCATGGCAATACATCTTAATAACACAATGTTTACTAATATAAGCTGGATAGCCTAGCGCGGTGCGACATGGTTGTATGTTGCATTACATCCTTGCCTGAAATAAAAACGCTTTTAAGACTACGAAAAACGTATTCATTTAGTTCAGTTCCAAAAGATCCTACTCTAGAATTAGTGAGTCCACGATATATTTGGTTCCATTTCTTTGCATGGGATATGATATAGACACCAGGTAGACAGGACGAGCGGTTTTTACTGTACCTTCTGAAAGATAAAGTTTGGTGAACGAAATTGCCTAAATCCGTAACTGCAATAGGAGGTTTCGAACCCGCGTCCCCTCTATCGAAAGTCCAAAACATTACCACATAGCCACCACGCAATATTATTATTAATAAAGTTAATAAGTAGTGTAATTTAAGAGTACTTAGATTTACTTTTATATTCTACGCAATACATATATTGAGTAAATGTCAGTATCATTCATATAATCTTCTCGATTACATGATTAAAACATTAACCGTAATTATATTTAAATGTATGTTTAGTGCAGTGAATACTTCCAACTAAGCAAATACAAACCTCATTTAAATGTTTAAGAAAATAAACGGTGTTCGAGACAACAATGTGCTGGATTCATGATTTCGCATTGGTGAAGTCATGGACTTTGATTTATGATTTTTTACATTGAAAGAAAGTTGCAGTGATGTGTCCTTCATCGGAGGGGGCAGTCTTGGCAGTTTGGAGGGTTCATCTGATCAACGGGAACTGTGGTAGAAATATCCATCTCCATTATAACGTAAACGTTTACACATGAATTCAGTGGCCTGAAAAAGTACGTTATTTTACCCATCTCTGACGTTTCTGCATAATGCGATTGCTGCAATAAGTTTTGATGGATCACCAATATTAAAATAACTTAAGTGCTTAAAAGCTGCAATTTAGAAAGAAAAAAAAACTGGTATTGGACTACTGACAAGTGATTGCAGTTAAATTATTGTATTTAGACATAATTATTTTAAATGATATATATTTAGTGCATTACATACCTGTAGGTAAGAAACTCATTTAAATAATTGACTTGGTTTGCAAGAAAATTGACGTTATCGTGTCTTGGAACTTGTTACTCCAGACAGTTCTGATTAATCATCGACCGAAACTATGGTAACTGCTTAAATGCAGCAATTTATACTGTTATTTGAAAATCAAACATAGCTTGCTGCGGAATTATTGCAATTTAAGAGTTATTACGTGCAAAATTAATGCTGTCAATATATGCAGCTACCATCAATGAAATTTAAATAGTAATCTCATTTAAATATAAAAAAAACAAAAAAAGACTTGGGACCCAATATGGTGCATTCATGATGCCGCATTAGAGAGTTGACGGAGATGCTTTTTTACATAATTGTTTTTAAATGCCATTATTGTAGCCAGGAACTAATTTTCAGGGGTCCACGTAAGGAATAATAATTTGCATCGATCTTTAAAATTACCCTCTCAGCGTATTACGTTGACGAACATAACAAATGACGGCGAATGGGGATTATTTATTTAAGGTGCTATATTATACATGTAGTTTGGCAGGCGGGCAAAGACTACTTTGATGTGGCTAGTATGGTTACAGTTGTTGCATCTTATGGTGTCGCACGATCACGTTGGTCGTCATATTGCAACTATTTCGGGTAATTTATGGGAATATCATATTAACGGCCAGCATTTAATATGGCATCCTTATCGTTTTGCGCGCGCTTATATAATTGCTCTCTGAAACATTTTATCGCTGTTATTGATCATGTTTGTTTAGCATTAGTGTTAACTGTAGCAGCAGATCGACAAGCAACTATTGATGTATTGTGATCTCTTCCAGGTGTGTATCGCTTATGCGCGGCACTTTCTGCTGTTATCAAGGGTATCACTACGGGCACTGCAGATGTTTGGATTCATGGGGGGGGGGGTGCGTATCGAGTAAGCGTCACATTTGAACGTACAATCTCATTAAAGGTTTTGATAAGTGTACATTGATTTTTAATAAAAGATATTTTGGTTCACTGGATATTTCGATCATATCTTGTCTGGAAAAACACATGGTTAGTATATTGCTACGGGGCACCATAGTCCGCCTTTGTCCGTCATGTGTGAACCCTATGATTTATCCTGTAAAATAACTTTATTTTTACTTATAAGTCCAATGCGTATATGCATATACTGTATTCACGTTGTCTCCCTCCATTCCTACCTCCTCCTACTCCTCTCCCTTCCTCCTTCTCTCACTCACTCCCTCCCTCTTTCCCGCTCTCTCTCCTCATATCTCCCTCTCACTCCACCCTTCCTCCTTTCCAGTTCTAGTCGATTCACAATTTACGTTTATTTTTCATATACCGATATTGAAACTTGTCTTTTTATAGAAAGTCACATGTTTTATTTCAGCCATGAATTGTTGAGTGAACTCCAGCAGAGAGATTCCGTCTCAATCCGCCGTAAGCAGCATGGCACCTGTCTTAGAGCGACCGTGGAGTACAAGAAAGTGCTGTGTACTTCGTACAACCAAACAACGTACAGCGTTTACTAATGTCGTATAACTGACAAAGGGATACAGCTACTAACTTGTATTATTCTAACCAATATGACTACGTAGCGAAAACAGTTGTAATGCTATTTCGAAATTACACATTTAACCTTTGTTAACATATGTTTCTCGTCATAGTAAAGTTGATTTTACCCACCATGTTTATACTGAATGCAGCAGTTAGTAAGTAGAATACGTACACAAGGTACTGGGCTTGTACAGCGGACATTAATTACTCACTGAAGGTTCTCCTGACAAACCAGCATTGTTTGTTGACATTACTTGTACATTGATGAAAAGCGTTTTATTACCATGCGTAGTTTACTATTGAACAACATGCATGATCCATGGCAATACATCACTGACTATTGTTCGTGTTTCTCTAGAAGCATTCATCTGCTTGTACTGAATGCAGCACTTAAACAGGATACGTACAAAGGGTACTGGGCTTGTACAGCGGACATTAGACAATCACCGAAGGTTCTGACAAATCAACATTGTTTCTGGACATTACTGTACATTGTACAGTACATTGTACTTTGAAAAATACTTATTTTATTATCGTGCGTAGTTTATAACGGAGCAACTTAACGACACAATACGTATCCAAGCGTGATCTATGGCTATACATCGTAATAATACAACATTGAATAACACAAGCTGGATAGCTTTGCCCGGTGGGACATGGTTGTATGTTGCATTATATCCATACACAGCAGCGTATTTCATGCAGTCTATGTAGCTAATTACAAACATAAACTATTTTAACTTATAAAATGTTGCAATGGAAACGGACATCAAAATACATAACAGTGTAATCAATTTGTGTGCAGATCCAAAGGTGCCTCGACCCAGTAACAGGACTGACGGTTTTTTTCAGTTCCAAAAGTTCCTCTGACCCAGCAACATGACTGACGGTTCGTTTCAGTTTCAATATATCCAAGGACCCAGTAATTTGACAGATGGTTTGTTTCAACTCCAGTAAGTCCTCGGATCCAGTAACAATACTTACGGTTTGTGTCAATTTCAACAAGTCATCGGACCCAGTACATGACTGAAGGTTTGTTCAAACAGTTCTCCGGGCCCAGTTTCAGGAATGATTTCTTTCAGATTGTCCTACTTTCTTTTCAGAGTTTCCACGATATATTTGTATCTATTTCCCTGCATTCAGTGTGGCTAGAAAGCAGATATAAAGGGCCAACAGCTTCAATAGTCTCTTTAGAAAGACAAAGGCAATGTGGGGTGAACGAAATTACCCATGTCTCAAAACGGTAAAGTACACACACACACACAAACACACACACGCACGCACGCACGCNACACACACACACACACACACACACACACACACACACACACACACACACACACACACACACACACACACACACACACACACACACGCACACACACACACAGCGCAGCACAGCACAGCACAGTACATATATTAATCTAATCTAATAAAAATCTTATATAATAAAATAATGTATATGAATAAAACATTCAATATAATTTCAGTTAAATACCTCCAGCTAAGCAACTATCAATCTCCTTTAAATCATACTTGTATTTAATAAAACAAACATGTGCTGGATTCATGATTTCGCATTTGCGAAATTGTAGACATTTGTTTACTCTTAATTACGTTGTAAGAAAGTTGCAATTATAGTGTACTTTAACTAAAGAGCAGTGATTTGCTAAGCTAAACCTCAATGTATTATGCAGCCACATACAACAACTATATTACACAATATTATTGGACGATAGGAACTCCTAATCGAGGCGGCGCACGGACCCGCTGTGTTACTGTCATTGTGGATGGTGACACGGATGATACGGAGCCTCGTTTGATGAGACATGTTTTGATGGATAAATCACGTGCCGCGAATAAATGTATCGATACCAATTCGTTTGGTGGTACGTAAATTATGTGATATACATTGTCGTTTGAAGGCACATTATATTTCACAAGATTGCCATCCAAATCAAAACCTTATTTTATGCGGAAATATAGTGCAAATTTACCTTGTGAATTGAGTGAACCAAATTAAACTGGAATAGGCTTAACGGAATCACGGATAACATAAACAGCCTCTCCGTGGAATCAGAATAGCGGGACAGGAATCATGACCTATGTTCGTCGTGTTACAATGCCCACGTAACACAATTATGTCCGCCAATTAATAAGGTCAAATGCAGCAGCGCGAAATAACAGCAATGTTCTGACAAAACTATGATTAATTAATTTAAACTGAACTATTTTTGATTTTGGTCGTGGCAAAGCGGAAAACCTCTTGCGAAGTTTAGTTTTCTAAGTTGCCACCTTCGTCTCAATAAAAAAATCGTTGGAGAATGCCAATTTACGATGTGTAGTAGCTACTATGCAGTAATGCAGCATGGACGAAATAAAGCTCAATTGTTTGACGTGCATTCACTTCCACGTCATTTTGAATCCATTATTCGGGAAATTCGTTTTAGAGAATCAGCGGCTTAATTTAATCAAATTGCTATAGCCCACAGTTTAGCGGATTCTACTATACCGTTTAAGTAGTTAACTATATTTAAGATAGCGTGACAATATAATATAACGCGTTGAAATTAGTGCATCGGTCTTGTTCTACTGTTTACATGTCCGCATGAAGCATGCATTCATTGGAGAGACTGACATCAAATAGTTGGCAGAATCATTATTCCAGTTAGCCACATTTCAAAAAATTACTTTTGCAGAAGGGGTGACATCACTTCGCGCATTATTGAGAAGTTAATTAAATAAGCTTAATTGTCGAAATGGGGCTAGTTGAGCCACCCAAGGCCCAAGGGAGGATTAGTTGAGCAGCGGTTAAAGAACGAAGACGAGTGTTCATTACCCTAACATGCATACAGGAATTCATTTTCCCGAGCCAACTGGGACATGGGAGAGCTACAAGGCAACATATTAGCAATTAGTTACCCTGGTGCGATTGGCCTATGAGTCTACATTAATTAAATGTGTCCACTTATTAAACAAAGCGTGTAGAATAGTCACAGATGTGTTGTACCCATTGGGTAGATGTGTCGCCTGAGTTGTTATCAGTTTTTGTACAAGGCCTACGTAAATTATACAAATAAAGCATTTTGGGTCAACTTACCGCACACAAAGTGTTAGTTAAGCCAGCTTATCAACCCTATTTGAATCAGCTATATGTGATTATCTATGCATGTTAGATATATTATCTGATATAAAATGATCTACTAATATTCATAGTTTGTGTGAATAAAAGCAATTTTCACTTATGAATACGATTGCGCCCTAGACATAACAAATAATGAAAAAAGGCTAAACTAACACTGCCTTCCCCCTTTCCTCTCGTATATCGTCTAGCAATATGAACATATAGCGTAATAGTGTATGTGTGGATGACCTTGCAAAAAGTGGTAGTTGTTTCACTGCAATAACCCACATAATTGTTCCGCACAACATCTCAATATCATAATGGCGGTGTTGTGAATGTTAAGTTGTCGGACAACATAAATTTGAAATATGTGAGATTGTTGTCTGATAATTTGAAATTGGCTATGCAACTGCTTTATTTTGTTGCATCTAATTATCTGTTAACATGGGTTGTGACAAAATAAACTCTCTATTATAGGACTGTCGACGCATGCGTTATTTATATCCATATAATTGTTCTCTACAATGCAAACATATATTGGCGTATGATGATCGAACCTTTCGATGATTGACTGGATCCTAACGTTTTTTCCAGAAGAGGCAGAACTATTCATTATTGTGCATACAGCGAATACACAGGTAGAGGCGAGAGTCGCCTGCTTTGACACACATAGACATCGTTACATGCAACATCGGATAATTTAACTTATTGCTATGAGGCACAAATGCAGACGAACCTAACAGCCACATAGTATACAGTAAGCGAGCCTCATAGGTTTATGTTCATTTTCAGGTTCGCCACCCCTACAATACATTTCTACTTCCCGCCCCAACAAACACATGAAAAACACTCTAAATCTATATCTGTTGAAGTGTTGCAATAAACAGAGATTCTAAAATCTATTCGGTTGATTATCTTAAATCAAAACATGGACGCAGAACATACGTCATGTTGCGAAAAGCACACCACCGGCTTTTTCAATTAGCTTTGCCATGAAATTGCCGCTATGATGCCTGGGAACTTGTATACATAGCAACGAAACAAATAATGTAATATGTTTGTAACGATAAACAAAAAATACATATTAATCACAGCTGTTTATTATTTTGTCCAACACGGGTGGCAGGGAAGGGTGGCTACTTTTTGACATTGTTAAGTTACACAGTAGTTACTGTATCTTGCAGTCACGTATGTATCCATCCAAAGGTACCCCTACGTAACAGGTGTCCCTTCATCGGAGGGGACAGTCTTGGAATGGTGGATGGGTTCATCTAATGAAACAGAACTGTTGTGGAAATTTCCAAACAATATCCGTCTGCATTATAGCGTAATCCTGTACACGTGGTTACAGTGGCCTGACGAAGTATGTTGTTATCCGTCTCTGACTTTCTATATAAGGCGGTTGATTAATCACCAACATAAAATAATTTAAATGCTTAAATGTTGCAGTTTCGAAAAAACGAAATTCATTTAAATAATGAATTTAATTTGTAAGAAAATCGCCGTAGTGGTGTCTGGGAACTTGTTACGCCAGTCAATTCCGATTAATCATCAACCTAAGGTATGTTAAATGCTGAAATGCTGTAGTTTATACAAGTATTTGAATATTAAATATGGTTTGCTTTGTAATTATTGCAATTTAAGAGTAATTATGTTTAAATGCGCATTTAATGACATCAATATATCAAGCTACCATCAATCAAATTTGAATAGTAATCTCATTTAAATAAAAAAACAGGCATGAGACGCAGTATGCTGCATTCATGACACCACATTGGTGAATTTATGGAGATTTTTTATTATAAAATGTAAAAAAAATCCCATTATGGTATTTAGGAAAAGATTCAGGGAAACGACCCACGTAAAGTAGTATTAATTGCATAGATTAATTGCATCGATTTTCAAAACAATCCTCTAAGTGACAGTGACAACAATGTTTTACTTTGTCCAATATAACAGGTGACGGCGAAGAGGAAATACTTATTCACGGTGCTATATTATACATGTAATTTGGCAGGCGGACAACTACAACTTTGATATGGCTATTATGGTTACAGTTTTTGCAACGCATAACTACATTCACAAATTAGTGACGTAAAGGCAAACCTATCACGATATTTTTGCATTACAAATTACTTGTTATATGGAAATATAAGAAGCGCGTTGGGAGGCGTTAAATGTATTGTCTCTGCAAAACACATTTAACTCTACCAAATTGTAACCGAGTGATTTCATATTGAAAATGAAGTACCTCGCATATAAATGTTATTCCGACGTCAAAAGTAAACCTCGCCGCCATGTTCCGCCATTTTGATACATATTCCTTGATAACGTATTTTGGAGATAAAACTTCACAACAAATTTAAAAGTCTGCTTTAAGAGAAACATAAAATGTAAATATAATGCTTTTTTCCGCGTTCTTCATGTGTCCGCTCATAAGAGGGACGTTTCCAAGGGGAACACTTCGTCAATTAAGAAACTGTCCGGACATAGCAGGTGTTCGCTGAAGAGGTACTATTGCAATTATTATCAAGTTGATATGTTCTAATCAATTAGCGACCATTCAAATTAATCGAACTGTTCAACACTTGAACGAAAGATTGTCGCAGTTGCACAGAATAAACTTGATGGTCCGCTGAAAGGAAACATAATCTGAAGGGCTCGAGGTTATAGGGCAATATAAAAACATAGTACTTGCCATTTATACTGCACATGGAGCGTGTCTTCTGGTTGTGTTCCCCTTTCCCGTTTCCGTCAGCCAGTTACTACAGTCACACTTCGTAAACCCAACAGACAATCCAAAGCGAGATGGCCAACGACAACAGCCACGCATATTAGGCACGACTGTCATCGAGCGCCGAGCCAAATGTAGGGCAATCTGGGGCAGGGCGCCACCCTAAAGAAAATGTTCAAATTGTACACCATTAAACAATATTAGCATGTCATGTTGGAGACAGATGTAATGTATTACACATTTGAAAATATGTTTTTGCTAATTGAAAACCTAGATGAGTTGCATTTCAAAAATAGCAAGTGTACCCAAAAAACACCATGCCCCATCCCTGGGACAAGACGGCCCTCTGCCTGGTCAATAGCTCCCTACCCATTTTATCGCTTATATGAACGAAACATTGCATGAAACGTATACATGCAAATGGCATGATAGCACTATGTTAGACTATTATAATTATTCAACTTATATTTCAGTAAACATATAATATACACCTTGCAATCCATACATAATATAATATTGGCGTAGTAATATTCGATTATAATTATAG
Organism: Lamellibrachia luymesi; assembly: GCA_009193005.1. Taxonomy (NCBI): domain Eukaryota; kingdom Metazoa; phylum Annelida; class Polychaeta; order Sabellida; family Siboglinidae; genus Lamellibrachia; species Lamellibrachia luymesi. The sequence continues at coordinate 58,182 of SDWI01000656.1, read as the reverse complement.
CCTACAGGCTAGCAGAATGTAAGTTATGCAACGTTCATATTATATTAAATGTACTAAACATAACTGGGCGTGTGTAAAAACATGAGTGTTTATAGCATATTGCTTCGCTAATCAATTTATCATCTCAGACGAGTTATGTCAACAAATACCGATTCTTGAAAGTTGGACTCCAAGGATAGGAAGGGTAATGCGTTAAGTGTTTGTGAGTATATATATATATATATATATATATATATATATATATATATACTCCTCTTCCTTAGTTATCGATGCAATGGAATAAATTATAGTCACTCAAACAAAGTTAATCTGTGTTTAATGAAAACAATCTGGGTTTTCGGTTTAACCTCAGTGATCCCTGTCACTATGCAATTATGTTATTCGATTCTACTTTTGAAATCAGTAAATTTATTGATTAGACTATCATCGTTGGTGTAAAATATTTTAACTGTTTATGTCCATAATTTGTATTTACATTATTTTTCTGGTAATATGACCTTTTTTGTCTCCTCGTAACCCACGTCCCTTGTGGGGGGCTTGAATTATACCATTGTTCTTGCCATGTGTGGGCCTCTCACCCTGTACCACCATATCCCTAATCAGCAATATTTCTTGACCTGGCCTCCTCTGGGAGTTTAATTCCTTCCTCTCTTTTTTGTTAAGTAATGTTGGATGCTGAAACATTTATATTTGTCCTCTGCTTCCCTTAAGTGTGATAGTCGTTTAAACAATTCCAACTTTTGGTTATTGTCTTTCATTACTAATTTGAGAACTATGTGGGTTTTTTCTCAGTATCACCTGCATCCTCTGTTTTTTCGCAGCCTGTTAATTTTGGTTATCTCATCTTTTACGTCTAAGTTCAGATTGCACACCTCATTACACAACCTTCCAACAAACTCAATTTCTATGTTTAAGATATATTCCTTTATGTTTGTGTCTGGTTCTGGGGCACTGAATATAAAGAAATGTGATTTCCAATTTTGTTCTTTAATTGATTTCTTTTACTGTTTTCTGCATTACGTTTTCACTATCTTGGGTTGTTTGTAAGTTCCTACTTTCATGCACGCTTTGCAACCATTTCTTTACTAACGATTTATTTATATTTTTTCTATCGGATTTCGCAAGAGACTTTTCTCCACGGCTTCAAATCCCGTGTTCGTAGTTTTAAAATACAACTCGCATCTCTCTTCGATAACTTTTTCATTGTGAATTTTTTTTCAACATTTGGATTGCATTTTAAGAAAAGCAACATGCATCTCTCTTCGATATCTTTTTCACTGAGAACTTATTTCTTCAAATTTTGGTTTGCATTTTAAACAAAACTACATGCATCCATGTTTCCCACTGCCTCATATACACCAGGTTTGAATTTCAAGCATATGATGCAGTATCGGTTGCTACAGTACTCGCATTCGAGCATTCTGTCTTTCTCACTTTTAAAGATTTTATCACAGTCTTCGCATCTCCAAGATTCTCAACCATCTCTCCCCGATTCAGAGTTTTTGCTACCCCTCCGTGTCCCCTTATTGTTTAGTTTTGCTTTTGGAGCGGTAGAGATTACAACATTTTCGCCAGCATATTTTCAATCATATATGTAATTCCAGAAAAAAATAAAGTTAACCTCTGTGCGGGTCAATGCCGATGCCGATTATGGACGTGACTTCCATGCTGTTGCCGATCACATGATACAGTTACGAAATTTCACCAATTAGAATTTCACCTAATGCTACACCAAACAATCAGTAATTTAATAGTTTTACTGATTAAAAAAAAATGCATAAACAATTTGCAAAAATGAGCTGGCATGTTGTTGTGACAATGACAATGACAATGATTGACAATGATGACAATGACAATGATTTTTATTTCCCTACGACCCCTTGCGGAGTATGAGAGAAGTTTCTCTCTACAGTACATTTTAGTAGAACATCTGGTTACAATACATGACATATATTGTATAAAACATATTTACAGTATGTAAATCATCTAGTTACAGTGCATAATACATCTAGTGTCATTATTGGATAAAGTATTTTCTATATAATCAATACATGCAATTTAGGTAATGTAAAATAAAATAAACTATGTATATATTGCACAATTTGAACTAAACTATGTAATAATATGAACAGTAAATTAACTATGAGCTACACTTTTACTTCTACGCAATTCACTGTTTTAATAAGGCAGTTTGTTAATTAGACAAACTTTGTCATGATTATTTTAATAAATCTGGACAGATCTGTCAGCTGTTTCACATTGTGTACATTGAACAGCTGGTTCATTTTCAGAGTATTAGGTCTGATTCTGAAGTATCTTTTTATGTATTTCGATCTTTCTTCCATTAGAGATGGACATACAAGTACATAATGATATTCGTCACCTTGGTCCCCAGTGTTGCATAAGTGACATAGCCTCTGGGCATTTCCAGGGAGATAACGACCAACAGAAATAGGTAATTTGTGATTTCCACAGCGAAATTTACATAAATTAATTCTGTCAGTTGGGCTCAAATATGTTAAATACTTCTCGAAACCTACTTCATTTTTGAATATTCTGTAATTTGAACATAGCCTATTTGCATGAATTTCACTGTGCCATGTTTGTATGTTAATATCTTTCAACTTGAGTTCCAAGTTATGCTTCAACCATTTTATATTTACTATACTATGGTCATGCCACATGTTAGTTAGTCCACATCCATCAATGATACTCTTAATTTTTAGAATCCATTTTGATTTAAAATCACCTGTATCATGGAGACTTTTCATAAGCCTGAAAATAACATTAGATAGCTTGCTTTGTTTGCCGTCAATTATATGTATCCAAAAGTTTATCATTCTCTTTTCTATAACTGCTGTCACATTTTGTCTGCCAACTTCTCCATATACCATACAATTTGCTGTGCTCCTATTCAGTTTTAGTAGACTTTTCAAGAATTTTCTATGGAATCTCTCAATCTGGTCTAGATTTTGAAAACCCCATATTTCACAACCGTATAGTAAAATTGGCATTATAAGCTGGTCAAACAGCTCACACTGTATGTCTATAGGTAAATCTAGCTTCCTCGCTTTAGTTGTGAGGTTGAACATTGCACGCCTAGCTTGATTAACTTGTTTCGTTATGGCTTTGTTAAACAGTCCATTATAGTTTAGATTGGTTCCCAAATATATGTAACTATCAGTTACCTCTAGTTTATTTTGTCCAAACAAGAAGTCTGGGTGTGATCTGACCTTTCCACGTGAGAAAATAATTACCTTCGTTTTACTGGTATTAACAGTTAGGTGCCATGTTTGGCAATAATCACATGCAGCATTTAAGGCAGACTGCAAATCTTCAGGTGTTTCTGCCATAACAATAGTATCATCAGCATAGAGTAAAACATACATTTTCAAGAAAACTTCTACATCATCATCACAAAGGTTGTTATGAATTTCACCAGTCAGCATGTCAAGTCCCTTGTAATTACGGCTAACTGAATGTTCAAAATCATTAAGGTAAATAGCAAATAACAAAGGAGACAAGTTTTCTCCTTGCCGCACACCAACTTCACATGAAAAGAAATCTGACAGGGCTTGGCCCTGTTTTACACATGACTTAGCATTTTCATACATGTTGTATATAACCTTCAACACATTGCCATTAATACCACAAGCAATTAGCTTGGACCACAGTGAGGATCTGTCTACTAGATCAAATGCTTTTTTATAATCGATGAAGGCACAATAAAGCCTTTTGCGGCGAGTCAAATAAAATTCAACCAATGAGTGTAAAGCGAATATATGATCAAGGGTAGAATACCCTTCTCTGAACCCTGCCTGTTCTTCACCTATGATACTTGCTTCATCTAGGTATGTCGTCAGTCTCGTATTAATGGAGGCTGTAAACAACTTGCCTATGCAGCTTAATAATGTAATGCCACGATAGTTGTCTGGGTCATCTATTGACCCCTTCTTTTTGTAAATTGGCTTAATGATCCCAATGCACCAGTCAGTTGGCACAATGCCAGATAATAGAACTAGATTAAACATTTTAACAATAAGCACAATTAGGTCTGTGGGGCTGTTTTTCAAGTATTCATTTATAACATTATCAATACCACATGCCTTTTTGTTTTTAAGTTTTTTAATTAAAATTACTACTTCATCTTGCGTGAATGGTCTATTTATGTGTTCATTGATTGACTGCATAATCTTTCTTGTATCAAAAGGTATCTCACTATCCACTGTGGCTGTTTCACTTTCAGGTTTTTCACCAAGTTTTTCAAAGTGGCTCATAAATGTATCCAGTGAAATATGTCCACATTTTTCTTTGCTGTTACTTGCTTTATTTAGTATGTCCCAGTATTCTGCAGGCTTACTATGTTTTAGGTTTCGCAAGTTTTGGTGCAATTGTTTATAGTAACATTTTGATGTTTTTTTGATAAAGCGTTTATAGCCACTGGCCATTTCTCTTAGCTCTACTTTTGCTTCATCACTTTTAATTTTCTTTAGTCTACCTTTGGCTCTCAAATATTCTGTTCTCTTTGTTCGGCATTCTTCATTAAACCATGGTGTGTTATTTACATGGTTAGTCTTTGTTGTTTTATTAAGATGTGTTATATATGTTGGTTCTTTGCAAATGCCAGTATTCTTTGCAGTAGTTAAATATATGTCACATATATCTTTCACCAGACCATCCATTTCCCTCTGTGATAGGGAATTTAGTTCAACACTTTCTAGTTTGGCTTCTAAATTAGCAATGTCCTGTTCATTGAAATTAGTTTTGTATTCTCCTGCTTTTTCTGGCTTCCATCTTGTGTTGACTGGCTTATAATATTCGTTGGTGTTAACCATGACATTTACTACATTATCAGTAACTGGGCAATTCTGGGGTTTTCCATCAAATTTTAGTGTCACCCATATGGGAGTATGCACATCAGACAAGCATTTATCAAAGGTATCAATTTGAAAATTTATTAGTTTTGAAAAAAGGGAAGTGGATGCTATAGCATAGTCAACTACACTTTTACCCGAAGCATTTTGACAGGTGAAGTCACCCACACCCTGATCATTACCAAACCTTCCATTGATTATTTTCATATCCAGACCTTTACACAATTCAATGAGTTTATAGCCATTGTTGTTTACAACTTTGTCTAGGTTGTGTCTTTCTGTTGTAATCCCTAGGCATTCCAGTTTGTGTTTTGATTCAAAAATATCATTTTTAGCTAATTCAATGCCACATGTAGTTGCTACAACATCATCAATAGAGATGAAGTCTTCTATAATTCCTGTCCTAGAGTTGAAGTCACCTATCAAAAGTATTGGTACATCATACATACAATTCATGGCAACAACATCATTGGCAACATTATCATAAATTTCATCGTGACAGTGGATAGAGCCTTCATGTGGTAGGTACACTGCACCTAGAATGAACTCATGACCAAAGGCTTCTTTGTCTACTTTGAGCCACAGTACACTTTCAGAGCATGTTTCCTGAACTGTGTGTATATATTTACTGTACTTCTTCTTTACTAGTACACATATTCCGTGGATCCCGCCATATTTATGTTTCTTACATTTTCTTTCCATTGCAATTGGTGTGAAATTTTGAAAAAGGTCAGCTTCAATGGCATCAGTTTTAGTTTCACTAAGACAAACAAAGTCAAACTCCTGTATATATTTGTCCAATATTCCCAGCTGTGTTTTGCTGCGTAAGCCACACACATTTAATCCCATGATTTTAACTTCAGTGTCACCTTGAATTGTTACTGAGGGGTCGTGTCTGTCCTACAGGTCCATGAAGAAGCCCAGCTCCTTCACTTTGGCCTCGGTCCACCCCACTGAGAGGAGGTCTTCTGGTGACTCAATTGTCTTCTTAACTTCCCGTCCATTCTCGGTCCGGGTGCAGAAGACTCTACCATCAATAGTCCAGACATTCTTGATGTGTTCGTCTGCCTTGAGCTCTCGCACAAGCTTGGCTCTCAATGGAGTGAGATCGTCCTCTATGAAAACCCACCTTCTTCCTTCCTTCTCTCTCAGCTTGCGTTTGTTCCGCATCACTTGCGATTTCATGTCTCTGCGTACAAATTTCGCAATTATAGGCTTTGGTCGGTTGGCAGCCTTTGTCCTTGGTCCACGTCCAGCCGGCAACCTGTGACTCACACTGATGTCCTCAGGCTTCACAGTGACACCCATGTCTGCTGCCAAGTCGATGACAAGTCGGTTTGTGTCCTCCCCCTCGGACTCAGGTATTCCGTAGATGCGGACACTCTCCCTCCTGCTGTACTGTTCCAGGCGATCCAAGTCGAACCTCTGGAGCTGAACTTGTTGTTTCACTTTCCCCAGTGAATTCCTCACCTCTGTCGTCTGGCTGTCTGCTGTTGCCTTCACCTCGGCGACAATCTGCTTCGTCGACGCACTGACAGCTGCCGTCACCACGCTGGCTATCATCGGTTGGATTGCCGCCACAACTTGGCGGATGATCTCACCGATCGTCGACGCATCCATCTTGCCGTTGCTGCCCGTCGACCGAGTCTGCACAGGCTTCACTGACGAAACTCCCTTTTTCACCGTCGACGTCGTTTCTGCAATAGCCGTCTGTACTGCTTCGGCGATCGCTTTCTCAAACACGTCGTCAGCGTTTACTTCATCACTCACTGTGTTGTCGACATTCTGTGGCAGAGCGTTGAATCTGTTTCCAAATGCCTGTGTCATGTTCGTATCGAGTGGGGATGACCGTAATATCGCCCACCCTGGCCTCGTGTAAATAACTCGGCGTATTTATCACACTATTTTGTCGTTCGCGGTTCGTTGATGCGTACTATTTCTTCTTAATCACTTTACTGTTACAATGCACAGTTACCTTACTTTATGTGACTCTTCGAAGGTACTTGTAACTTTAGATTTTCAATAAATGATTACAACTTTTGCTAAAATACGTGTTAGCTGTAAGGTGCTGCCCTCTGTGTCGTGGGTACTGGGTTTGATTTTTAGTAAAAACAATTTAACGTGAAGCTAGCAAAAATTCGAATTGAGGAGCTGCGACAATTTATTTAATTGGTATTCTCGACAAATAAATTATCTTCTGAAGAAGATAATCGAAAAGTAGTTACATAAATCTCGCGAGGACTATCATTGACCTATAGACAAAAAGCCATAGGTGTTTTTTTCTTCAGAAAAAACCCTTTATTTCGTGCTACAAAGATAAAAAATCATATGTTTCGTGTATCTGAATCTAATAAGCCCGGACGTAAAGCAAACGTGCTAAGTTGTGCCTCTTAACACAACGCCAATAGGAAATGGTTATATCCTAGCCCTTTTGATTCTATTAAACGACTGATTGTGTGATCCTTGATTTCGTTAAGCGGAATGCGTTGTAGTTTGGATCATTCAAATGACAAAGTTAATTTGCACAACATTTCCCACAAACAACGTCTTAGTTGAGATGGCAATATCGTAAAATATAATATTATTTAAACGATGCTTTACATGGTCTAAATTACATAACACAAACTGCAGTGGCCGTTCCTTGTAAACACACTCATCCATCAAAATGTCACATCCATTGCCGGGTCGTACCATGCAAGTCACCGTTTACAATGACAGAAAAACAGCGAATTCGTGCGCAACCTCGATTAAGAGTTGTTACTGAAGACGGCATTTTAAATAGGAGTTTATGATTATGCCAATTAACGAACTGTTTTTATTGGCATTCAACGCCATTTGCTCATATAGCTTTTAATGGTAACGTTACTTTATCCATATGTTGTCAAAACAAAATAATATTTTAATATGAAATTGCTATGAGATTGGTTGAATACATAAAACAAATTAGGTCATACAGAGTGTAGCATTCAGTATGTAAGAACGTTCAAAACTCTTCACACTCCACCCCCTAGCAGACCTTACACCCCAGCCCCTGGTGGACTTCACACTGCACCCTTGGCGGACCTTAAACTCCACCCCCTGGCAGACCTTATTCTCCATCCCCTGGCAGACCTTACACGCCACCCCCTGGCAGACCTTACATTCCACTCCCCGGCAGACCTTACACTCCACCCCTTGGCAGACCTTACATTCCACCCCCTGGCAGACCTTACAGGTCTGCTCCTTCCAGCACCAACTCGACTTCTCGGGGAAGAAATCAGCCACGCTGTAGATACTGCGCGAGAGGTATTTTATACACCACTGTATATAGCCAGGTACTCAAGTAAATTGCCCAATTAGAAAGCGAACAACCGCTTTCTATAAAGTCAAGTAAGGACTTCATGGTCTCTCCCTCAATAAATATGACTTTGACATTATAACCAATGACAGTTATATCATGAATGCTATCATTAGGTATTATTGAGACTAATGGTAGATGTCATATATCATTTTGATCAAATCAAATAAAGGAATGAATAAGAGGTGTTAGAGAGTATTTATATGAGTTGATCATAACTGGGCACATGGGTAAGGACTAATTAACTTTGTGAATAATTTGTCAACTGAATATTTAGCTGGCATTAAACACCATTTCTCTTTAGACATGTTAGGGTAACAAAACCGTGCACCTACCGTCTCGAGTCGGCAACCGATGACTTCGCCTAGCACCAAGCCCCCAATTATAAAACGAAAAAAAAAATTAGCCCCTCTTACGAAATAGTGTCAATGCGCGCCATTTCTCAGTTCACACGACAACAGAGTTTGCTGTCGTGATCCACAGTAAGAACCGCGAGAAGGTAACATGCGCTTCTTCCACCACTAATATTTGTGTGCATGCAGTGTAAGTGTGAATAGGTTTGCCAGTAGCAGAATCATATCCATCATTATAACACAATATGACACACGGAACAGTTTCATTCAATGCTTCTTCAGCAACAACATTTCAAAAATTCACCCTCCCTCTTCAGCTTTTGTAGCCAATCTAAGCCAGTGACGTCTTTGTTGGTCTTGAATATTGTTTGTGCGCATGGGTGGGAAGTTGTCATGTCTCCTCTTTCTCTTCCACAGTAAAGGTTTGACAACTTCAGCGCCCTTAGCCTGTCACCATACGCGAGGTTCTTCAGTTCTAGGACTATTAATGAGTTCTCCGGCGTAACAGTATATCTCCCCCCGGATAGATTCTCCCAGGGGCATAATGCTGTAGGATATCTCCCCCCACACTGGATATCTTACTCCCCTCCCAGTACCCAAGTTGTCATGACTCCAAACTATTTCCCACCACAACTAAATTCAAGAACATGGTACAATTAAATCAATATTAAAAAAACATTAAACAAGTAATCATTTGCAATTATCACAAAAGAGTTCACGTGCGATAAATTACAAAATCATGTTCATCACTTGTAATTATCAAAGCAAAAAATTACTTTTAATTTTGTTTGTTCGTTTTATAAGTCACAAACTTGAGTACATTAATGCATTACGCTTCTACTCTGATCACACAAATGTCCGTCCCGCTTCGCTGCACCATTACTGGCAGTCACTGCAAGTGTCACCGATGAGACACTTTCTCTGGCAGGAGAGCTTTCACCTGACACATTTATTCATCTTAACAGCCAGGAATCCCCGACAGGAGCAGACGACTTTCATCGTGCACTCTGTGGCAGGAGACGACAGTTTTCAGAAATTGGGAACGGTGTGTTGTCTCTGCAAACAAGTGGCCAGGTGCTTTATTAACATTTTCATATCAAAGTTGAAGGCACGGCGCTGGCCGAACACTTCTATTGCCGCAGCAATGGCCATCACCCCACAGTCAGTCGTGTTGGCCTCACTGGAGGGTTCATTTGATCAACGAGTACTGCGGTAGAAAGATTCATCTACATTATAACGTAAATGTCTACACATGGTTACAGTTGCCCCAGAAAGTACGTTATGTTTTTCATCTCTAACGTTTCTGTATAATGCGATTGATGAAGTAAGTTTTGATGAATCACCAACAATAAAATAACTTAAATGCTTCAATGCAGCAGATTAGAAATAATAGTAATAATAAGATATTTTATTTGGAATAGCGCCAGATCCAAAATTGTTCGTGGCACATCACAACATATTAAAATATATAAAATAGTGTAGAATTGCAAAATCAATAAATAAATGTACTTAAAATACTACTAGTTATAAGAATTACTTAAAATAAATACAGCAATAAAATAGTGTAGAATTACTAAATAACGAAATAACTAAATAATTATATTAGCTGCTAGTAATAACAATTTAAAAATATTAATATAGCACAATAATTATATAGCACTAATACTAATAAATCAATAAATGTATATGTATGGCTAATAATAATAAATAATTTAATACTTTTGTAAAATATTGTTATAATACTTTTAAAATGTATTGTTAAAATAATGTTAACTATCATGAATAAGATTACTGGAATAGTCATAATTACGTTCACCTGGAACATACGCTGATTTGCGATACGAAAGATATGTCTTTAGCCGACATTTGAAGCTGGCGAGGGTGTCATAGGTTTTAATAAAGTTAGGTAAAATGTTCCACAGGGACGCCGCAGCCACAGCCATGGTACGAGTGCGCTTCACTTCCAAACTGTTACTGCTGGCTAAGCGCAGTGCTCTTGCCGGTTGATATGGGTGCACCAGTTCACACAGATACACTGGCGCTTCGTCGCGCAGGTATAGGGATACTGAAAAGTGATTGCAGTGTAATTATTGCATTTAAACATAATTATTTTAAATTACATACATTTATTGCATTAAATTCCTCTATGTAAGAAACTCATTTAAATAATTGACTTGGTTTGTAAGAAAAGTGTCGTTATAAGGTCTTGTAACTGATTACTCCAGGCAGTTCTGATTAATCATCAACCGAAAGTATGATAAGTGTTTAAATGCAGCAATTTATACTGTTATTTGAATAGTAAACATTGCTTGCTTGTAAATATTCCAATTTAAGAGTAATTACGTTTCAATGCAAACTTAATGTTGTCAATATATCAAACAAATAGTAATCTCACTAAAATAAAAAAAAACAGACTTGGGAGTGCACTGCATCATCATGGGGGGCATGGTGAATCGTAGTGCGGTCATATATGTGTGTATCAACAAGCTCCTTGATGTCTTTACTCACTGTCTGGTACAGACTATCGTACACTTGCACCTCACCAGGTGCACAGTTTCCTGCAAACTTTATCAACCAGTAGTTGCCGTTGCAGTTCAAGATTAGAACAAACTCATCGGTCTGTACTGGAATATGTCGGCATTCCCCAATGCCGCACTACATCAATCCACCAAAGAAGCTGTAGCTCCATATTGATACTGATGATGTGATGCACGTAGACCCCTTCCTTAGATAGGCGAAATGACATTTTGAAAGGCTTGTGATCAAACGATTTTTGTCTGAGAAGTGGGTGAAACGATTTAGTTATTGTGTATTGTGTGTGGTTACCAAGCAACATAAATCAAAGTTAAATAAACTATATTGCGTATCTAAGCCAATATACAAAGGCGGATCCTTGACACTTATATTTACAACATTGGGATGTTGCCATGCTGAGTAACAGCTCCGAGAATTACACACCTCAGTGCCTTGAAAAGAGAGCTGTGTGTTGTTGAGGCAGCTGACCATTATTGACTCAGTGCCTTGAGAAGAGCTGTGTGTTTTGTTGTTTAAGTGGCCGATCATGATTAACTCAGTGCCATTAACTCAGTGCCATTAACTCAGTGCCATTAACTCAGTGCCATTAACTCAGTGCCATTAACTCAGTGCCATTAACTCAGTGCCATTCGTAAATGTATAATGCAATAACAATAAACACGCCCAATGTTCTTGCAGAATAACATATAGCAGAAATTATTCTGACTCATATTTGCTAATTATGAAATTTCTTGCATAATAAAACACACACACACACGCGCGAGCGCGCGCGCACACACACACACACACGCACACACGCACACACGCACACACGCACACACACACACACACACGCACGCGCACGCACGCACGCACGCACGCACGCACGCACGCACGCACGCACGCACGCACACACACACACACACACACACACACACACACACACACACACACACACATTTATAAATGGGGATAAGATATCCAGGGTGGGGGAAATATGCCTACCTTAGGGTAGGACACATTGACAAAAATATCTTCCCCCGGTGTAAGATACCTTTGGGTGGCTGATGTCTAGGGGAAGATACCCTGTCACATCGGCATCGCTAGCCTCGACGGCAGTGGTGGAGGTGCGTCAAGGTAGGGACATCTTCTTATTAGATAAGCAGAAACCGACCCAGTCGTACACAATTTTGCCGAAACAATCTTGTCACATACGAATAACGTCACATCCTGGCGCTCCGGTGACGCCAACGGTGTGAAAATGGCGGCAATAATATGCTTGTATGGAATTTGAACAGAACAACAGGCGCACTCTTCGCTCGCTTCTTCTGTAGCAACGTCATCTTAATTTTATTACCGTCAGTATGTCGACACAAATCAAAATACGAAATTATAACCTAATTATAACGAATTTCGCAGTAACTGCGAACAATGCCAACAATGCACTCACACGTATATACATTTTCAGACGTGTCCACATTGTTGGCTGAAATAATTATTTATATGCAAATTAAATTACTGATATCGGCTAAATTGCTTATTGTTAAGGACTACATTCGTCTGTATCAGCGCTGCACACTCGTGTAACTGTCGTCTGACCCCTGAATTCGCCGCATACCAGCACAGTGGCTATTCTACAGAACGCACCAACCTTTCAACATCGGTCACCGAACTGGGTCGACATTGAGAGGTATCTGTAATGATATGTGCTGCCATCTGGTGCGGTTGGTCGAACATCCACCATTTCCAATAAGAAGGCAAGATGTACGTTAACTATATTAAAACATGCATAACCATCATATAAACATCGATGCATCGTATTGAATGGTGACAGCGGTAAAAATTAGCTACCAAGAACATGCAGACCATGTGACTAATTCGTACAACACTATACTAGTTCTTGAACGCGCGTTGAACCCTTAAAATACCGTTACCGTAAGTGAACGAACATGGCCACAACAAAAATGTCTACTATGAACTGGGGCCACGAACCCGTGGCTGACGCATTCAGAGCATTTAAGGCTAGATAGGAATTCTATCTCGAAGATCTGAACGTCAATGACCGTCACAAACAAGCAAAACAAAAGTTCCCGTGTCCTGTATATAGGCATTTATATTTCCCAAAATTGAATAACATCTGCTATTTTTCAGGCCATTTAACTAATTTATCTATATCGTTTTGTAAATGATGTTTATATAAATATGTGAGCTCCTGTAGCAACTACTGTCAGTGTTGTGACACGATCTAGAATCCAAGCCCACGTCCATTTCGACGTAATTAACATTCAATATGTACAGTTGCCATGCACAATGCATGCTGATCTACGGAACATGCAAATTATTAAATATGTTATGCATAAAATCACATTTAGCCCTGTATTCGCTTCAAGCGAGGTAAATATGCGAATTCAATAATGGAAAAAGGTGATTAAATGTGTTTTTACGCACAACATGATTAATAATTTACATGTCCCGTAGTTCAGTATGCATTGTGCAAGCTATTATATACAGGCCAAAAAGCTTCAAAGAAGGCCATGCAATATCTCGGTATGGTGAAGAGATCGTTTAAACATGGATAGACAATCCTTTGTAACACTGTACGGAGCTTACATCAGACCACATCTTGACATATGTGAGCAGGCATGGAGCCCATATCTGACCAAAAAAACATCGACAGCTTAGAAAATACAGTGCAGGGCCACTAAACTGGTGCCGAACATCGACAATCTCGCCTATGATGAAAGACTAAGACACTTGGGACTCTACTCACTGTACGGCCGACATCAGACAGGAGACTTAATCGAAACCTACAAGATATTAAATGGATGGGACCACGTTAAGGCTGGAAATTTCTTCCAAAAAAGCAGTCAGCTTGGACTTACCAGAGGACACACAAAGAAGATATTCAAACAGAGAGCTATGCTCCAGATTAGGCACCGTTTCTTCTAGCTCAGGGTTAGTGACCAATGGAATGGCCTTCCTCAAACAGTGGTTAATACCAAGACTGTCTCACAATTTAAAACGAGATGAGACCGATAGTGGAGCAGCCTGGGATATGGGGACCAACAAAGGTCAACGGCCTAAAATAACCAATTAACGTATATATGTGTGTAACGGGGACATTGAGTTGGACCCTTAACTCGCTATCAGTGTCGCCATCTTGCGAATAAAAGGGGCAAGATGGTGCTCAGTGCAGGTTAAATATGCGAATTCGAGCTTCGAAAAATGCGATTAAATGCGTTCTTACACACAACTTGTTTAATGATTTTCATGTTCCGTAGTTCAGTATGCATTGTGCGTGGTTACTGAACAAACTGCATGTTAATAACGAAGATATCGAGGTGGGTCCTGATATTAGACAAGTGCCTCCATGTTTTACGTGCTGTGAAAGTTTATTGAACATTGTTGGACTGATTTTGTAAAACGACAAACTGTCATTACAATGTATGAAGCAAACAACAATTTTTTACTAAATAATCTGCAGTTAGACCTTTAAAAAAATAGGTGTGTTTCCGGTAACAGGCTGAAAAAAATTAGGTAGGGTCGGTAGGTAGGGATTTGTTTATTTTTCTTTAATAACTATCGTGACTACGGGTCCAGATATAATGACATGCATGTACATTTTCATCAGTAATATCTTCCTATGTTATTAATGTTCAGATATCTTGTTTCGCGTGATCTGAGGATGGCGCATTAATGACAAAGTATTTCGTTGAAAGATACTGTTGTTTTAATTATAATCTCAGAAAAATAACAATAAAACAAGTACTTTAACAAAATTAACACGTTGTTAGTATAGCTCTACTATATTGGAATAGGAATAATAACACAAGACAATGTCAGGCATGGGTCGCATTTATCATCAAACAAAGGAAAATAATGTACCACGTATGTCTACGGTGACTCGGAAAACACCAGCAAATAACGTTTTTCCTGATATTCCAATTCCAAGAAAAGCAAACTATGTTTATCGCAACTGTTCAAATCAATGGATTTAAGGGGTCATCTGCATACACATGGAAAATTTACGCCATATTTTAAAAACAATGTCATATTTTAACAAAAATACTCATCTCATCCTGATCAAGTTGACAGTATATTATATTTATGAAAAGGTCATGCATGACATAATATGCTATTTGCATGACCGAAACCATAGTAACAAGATAATCTTAGAAATTCGGGTTATTTTACGGTAAGTTCCATTGATATTTTTAATTATATACCAATTTCTTTATGCTGACGAATAATATATCAAATTACAACAAAGCAGTTTGGCTGAACAATTTATTATAAAAATGTGATTTTACCACTACATAATAAATAAATTGTTTAAACGTATGCAAATGGAAAAAATCACATTGTTATCAAAACTATTACTATTTGGTCAGCTAAACCGCTTCATTTTACAATTTTATGTGTCGTTTATTAGAATAAATAACCAACAGACACATATGAATTCAATATGCAATGGGACTTCCCACAAAGCCAAACCTGTTTTAGAGTGTTGTTCCAACTTGAAATCACTCTCCGCCCCATCTCCACCACGGTAGTAGCAGACTGGTCTTCCCGGGGCCGAACTGTAGTAAGGAGCCTCCAAGTGACTCTCGCAGTTTAGTACCTGGATGTTTTAGCAGATGGCAGCGACTTCCCTGGCTTGCTGCTACTGCCAGCCGTGAGTATGTCAAATGCATTTCTTTGACTTGTTTCAGGTGGGCCGGCAATTTGAAGGAACTTGCAGTTGAATGTCGCGGCCACATTCACGATCGATGATATACACATCGTGGCGTCGGTATTATGTACCGTCATTAATGGTCCTTGTTCATGCTCTGCTAGTGCCGTGGTGCAATTACACGATCCGATAACGCAGGCGTAGTTTTCTACCATACTGTCAAAAGTTTCGTTTGACAGCATGATAAATGTTCTGGATGTCTTTCTTCTGGCATTTTATAACGCAAAATAAAGCAGTCGAGGCGTCTGCCATCTTGGCTCTTGCCATGCATATCAAAACAACCATTAACATGTAACAGGGTTAAATATAAGAAAATCCGCCAATCAGCATGCGGACCAATTATGTCATCGTATACGCACTGAAGTATTATTCGCGTGTTGTTTAAATACTTTCTACTAAATTAACGAAACGAATATTGATTAAAATATTAGAAGAAAAAGAACGACCCTAATCTTGTTATTTGATATTCCAATTTAGGTAGGGTCGGCTTACCGGAAACACACCATAATAGGGATGTATTCTAAAATATGAAATTGAGAGTATCATCGATAAATTTGTTCCCTTCCAAAAACAAGGAAAACGGTGTAGAAAGAAACACTTGTCAAAAGAGGCTATTAGAAAAATAGTGTTAAAACAAAATATGTGGAGGGTTTATAGGCGTACCAGAAAGGAAGAAGACTATGCAAATTACAAAGAGGCACTTAATGCAGCTACAACTGAAATCAGACAATCTAAAAGAAGCTATGAGCAAAAACTAGCATGTAACATAAAAAATGA
>SDWI01000656.1:27502-37764 GCA_009193005.1 Lamellibrachia luymesi | reverse complement strand
TGTGTGTGTGTGTGTGTGTGTGTGTGTGTGTGTGTGTGTGTGTGTGTGTGTGTGTGTGTGTGTGTGTGTGTGTGTGTGTGTGTGTGTGTGTGTGTATACATGCGCACTATATAAATGTACTTATCATTATTATATGTGTGCGCGTGCGTGCATGTGTAAACTGTAACAAGTTATTGTAAATTAAATAAATGGTGATTATTACATGTATTAATATTATGTGATGCCTGGGTGTGATGCTGTTTTAACAATCTATTTTTTGATGTTTGAAATATCTACATGCCGAATAAAAACACGCTACTTTTCCTGAAGGATGCGTCATATGTTGCAATCTACGTGCATGTGTCTTATTTTGTGTTTAACTTCATACTGATTATGGGATGTAGCAACCGCAGATCTCTAGAGAAATAAGTGGTATCAACAGATACATACTAGTAACTAATTTTGCCACAAAGTAATAATAATATTTTTTTGAGGTCATGTGTATTATATTTGATAGTACGTTTTAAATTATGCCTTATTACTGGTGCCAACGTAATTACTGTATTCAAAAAGGCAATTGACATTAACGTAGCGCCGTAAATTTGGAGAAAGTCCATTCGGAGATACTTAAAATACATATATAACACGATATGAAGATAATATGAATAAAACTAATTATCTAAGAATATGACGCCATATATGACACAAAGGACAATTACAAGTAATACTGAGACATATACATAATTTCAAGCAATGAAACACGCACGCACACACAATTAAAACACAGAAATACATAATTGTACGATGTGTTATAAAGCACACAGAAAAAAATACAAGTAACCCTGAAACATATACACAATTACACGCAATAAGGCACGCACACGCAATTAAAACACAGAAATGCATATTTTTACTGAACATTTTTCAGGATAGTTCATTTTCAAATCAGATAACTTTCATTTTACATATCCAAGGTGTGTTTAATTGACCTGGTAGAGGCTTTCGTCAACGTATCACGTCGACTTCATCAGTACCAATGAAGCTGAATGACGTCATCGTACACGTGAGGCAGTTCGTAATTGCCCTCGTCTCTGTTGATGGGTGTTCTAGCTTTCCTGATCCAGATGGCTTCCTTGATGTGCCGGATTCTTCGGTTGGGTTCCTTATCTACATTGTTCACTCCCTCCCAGTCTATGATGTGGTTTTCAGTTGTCGCATGGTCTGTAAGGGCGGATTTATTGATGGTAGACATCAATCTTTCTTTTCCGCTCCTTGTGTATTTCTCTTTTTTCTTGTTGTCTACATTCTTTCTGTGTTCCTCCAATCGTGTTTTTAATAGTCTTCCTGTCTCCCCAATGTACTCAGCAACACAGTTCTTGCATGGTATTTGGTACACCAGTTCACCCTGTTCTTCTAGCTCTACTTTGTCCTTGGGATGTACCAACAAGCGCCTGAGGGTGGTGTGGGGACGCATGGCTGTTGCTACTCCATATTTTTAAGTACTTGATGTACTCTCTCTGAGACCCCCTCTACGTATGGGATGACTACTTGGCTCCTGTAATTTATGTTATTTGCTTTTTGTTGTTCTTTTTCTTCTTACTGCTATCTGTCACCTTGTTCAAGGCCCAGGACGGATAGCCACATACTCTTAGAATTCTCTCAAGTGTTCCACCTCTTCCTTATTGTCCCCCTCCTCTGAAGTTATCGTCTCACACCTGTTCATAAGGGTTCTGACCACTCCTAACTTCTGATGTTTGAGGTGGTGGGACGCAAAGTTCAAGTATTGGTCGGTGTGCGTCTTCTTCTACACTGTAGACTTCACACTGCCATCTTCCTTTCTGGTGAACTTCGCATCCAAGAATGGCATGCTGTTGTTCTCTTCATCTTCCTGCGTGAAAATGATGCTCCCTGTGAGGTCTACAGTGTTCATGTGTTGTTGTAATGTCTTTGCCTTTCCTGTGTGTACCAGGCAAATTACATCGTCCACATATCGTTTCCAGTTTCTCGATTGGCAATCTACCGGTGATGTGGCTATTATTTTCTGCTACACTTTGTGGCATCTCTCCTCCTCAAGTGCTAACAGTCAGTACACCTTAACCTTCGTACCTTGACCGGGACGGTCGTAGGGTGCCACTCACACACACTCCCAGCCAGCGCTGCCCGTCCTCTGCTGTACGTTGCAGGGTCGGTAGGTTTCGATGTGGCCCCGTCTTTTCTTGCCATCCAGGGCGCCTTGCAAAATACTTTTTGAAATGGTGTTGTGTCGGGTGATGTGTTCAAATCAGGAAAACTTTTGTTGTTTCACCACTGACAACAACGACTCGTGCTTTCCGTCAAGGGAATCAGCACATATTCGGTCGTTCCGTATTCGGTATCAGAAATGCGGAGGAGTCTCCTGAAGCAATTAATGTCAAATGCTTGTGTGCGTCTAACTGTCTCTGATTCCAGCTCTTGCATCGATAGAGGAGGGTGGATACTGCGAGTGCTCTGTTGAACATAAGATTGGTTTGGAAGCTGGTGTCTCTGCTCTTCCAGTTTGTACAGCGAATGTTCCAATGTCACTATCCAAACCTGGGCCTAGTATGATAGAGCGGCATAAATACATTTTAATATTGTAATTCCTACCAGCTGGCACAACTCATTAAAGTAGTAGAACACTTGAGGAACAAAAAAGGTTCCCTACTAGAATGTTATAAGAAATATGAAGAACAACACGGCAGCGGGAGAGGACAACATCACTACAGGAATGTTATAAGAAACACGAAGAACCACTAGGTATTACGTTGGATTCCCGTTCACTGGCGGGTCCAGTACAAACTACTGGTTCTTGTTTATTCCACATTACATGACCTTGCACCAGGTTACCTTCGATCTACGTCTGCTGGTAGTGCCGCGATACAAGCTGGAGGACTACGGCAAAAGAGCTTTCTCAGTGTCCGGACCGACATTATGGAACGCTTTGTCGGTAAATTTAAATAGATGTGCAGTAAAATACAAGAACATTTGCGACAACAAAGATCAAGGTATGTAAAATTTAAAAAGAACTGCTCCCTCGGAATAGTAGGATTAGCGATGCAATGTCACACTTCTGTTGTTGTAGGTTAGTGAGTGTTGTTGGATACACAATCACTGCATTATAGCTTAAGACATCTCTATCCATGCGTTCCTGGGGTTCTGTGGTGGATTTACTTTCCTGTAGGCAGCCTCGAGCGGGACATCTGTCGGAGATCCGTCTTTGTAACTGACAGTAACTCCACCAGCCAAGTAGGCTGACCATTGGCCGAATGAGCCAATGGTGAGTATGCTGTGGTTACAGCGAGAGAGAATAGCAAAGTCGACGTCTGCACTGTGCCCGACGGAGAACACAGTTGGACTTTCCGTTACGAAGTTCACCTTTGACCATTTCATATCGTCAGAACAAACAATGTACATCGTCTTATTATCAAAGCGACGGTTAAAAAACGCGACAGCGTGACTGAAGTAGGATTTACCTGCCGGTAATATTCCTTTTTGTATGCGATGTTGTAGTAAGTCTGTACGCCGGATGTGCACTGCGATCACCGCGACGTCTGACGGCGAGAGGTCGAACTGTGCCATCGAACGCCGCAAGAAGTTGTCCGCTTCTTGCTGGATGGCTTCGCGGAACCGGAAGTGGTTTTGGACAAGATCTTGCATGACGTGTCCGAATAATGCCCAATTCCCGTTAAACATTCCCACGAGTTCAACATCGATCCGTGGATCTAAGTACTTCATGTGTCTGTCATGGTGTTTGGGAACGTACTGGACCCAACCTCGCCCATGGCGATCACTCTGAGCCACGGTCACGTTGAGGTGGAACAACTTCAGTAGTGGGTTGTTTGCAGATATCACGGGACGCATGCCGCTTCTGCGCGCGATGCCATACAAGGCGGCATACGTGTACATCCTGTTGCCTGTTCGTCCAATGAATATCGCAGTTAAACGTCCTGCGTCAGGTCTCGGCTCCAGAATCACCGAAGTATTCGAACGGTATCGCAGTGTGATGGGACGATCGTGCCTGTCGTCAAAACCGCAATGCTTCAGCATGGCCAAGTAGTTCATCTTTCCTCCCTCCATCTGACTCAAAAAATAAGAGAGACTGCTTATCGTGACAACAGGGTGCTGGGCATCTGGTAAAGGGAAGCTTTGCTCCGTGCCGTGTGTAACGTTGATGCCGTGTTCCAAATGGGTCATTGTCGTAGTGAATCCCGCACTAAATCCAGTGTCGATTCGAGCAGAGAACACGTCACGGTTGGTCAAATACGACAAAACACAACACGTTGCTACTACCACCAAAGAGAACGCCACCACAATAGTCTTACCACCCCTTCTTCGTTCCAGAGCAAACAACATCGTTTGTATGTTTTGTCAGCTACGTCTCTCTGGAAATTTACAGTGCTGTGTCTAGATGGGACCGCTGTCTCATCCAACTATGAGCCGTCTGTGTGACACCGGATAATGTCACGCATGAACACTCACGGGACATTGATAGTGTTGTTGTCCATGTTTGTGTTTTTTCCGACCACTAACAGTTACTGCACACTTTAATGCCTTTTAAATCACCTTGAAGACACATTTTATGTTCATTGGCAAACACCATATTGTGCAAAGCAGGTCAATAAAACATTCAACAAACATGACTTATCTCCACAACACATAAACAAAACACCACAAGTTAACAAATTGCATTGAAGATAAAACACCCATTAAACATGCTACGTATTTACACCGCATAAAACAAATCGCATATTAAAACCAGTACTCTTTCATGATTTATATGTAGCTCACCCTTATCAGATATCTGTTGATTTTATTATGATAGGTATTCGCACTGCAAATAGGTCTACATGCCAGTAAAATAGAAAATAAACAGGTGCCGCTTTACGTGTGTCTAGCCATTGAGAAGCCCAAAATACATTCGCATTAAACATCTTATAAATGGCGGCTATTTGATGTGTTCCCATTGGTTCCCATGTTGGGTACCAGTCATTTCTTATTCTTCATTATATCAAAGTAGATATGCCGAGTGGCGCCACAGTCGGGGAGTTTGTATATAAAAATCACGGGGACTCCGTACGAATGACGGAGAGTTGACATAATGTGGAATAGTCTTCCACACGCCGCTCTCAAATGGACGCCACCTGGAAAAAGAAGGACTGTTGGAGAAGAGATGAAGATGGCTGGGAAGACCTGGATCGAACCAGGCTGGCTCGCCCAAGACCGTGCTGGCTGGAGAGTATTTCCCATGTATCAGCCATATTCGATAAGATTGCTTAGTAATGAATCAATATTACATTGAGTGGGGTCGCGATCGCATCGGGTAAACGCAACGTCGGGTCGAGATGCGCTAGCGCCGTGTAAACGGGGTAAAAGTAGCACGTTTAGTGAAAAAAAACAGAAATATGAATTAAAATTAGGCCCATACCCATAGGCCAGAAAACACAAGTCCCCAATTGAGAAAAGGATGATTCGAGAAAATATAAGGGAAATGTTTTGGGAGGGCAACTGAGCTGTAGACGTTTGATGGATTACATTACAAAGACATGGATATGAGTAGTTTGTAATGAAATGTCTCTGTTAAAATTATACCATTGGAAGTCCTATTGTTGAAAAGAGCCTAAGGTGCATTCCAACCAACCAAAATAAACTGGAAAAACCCAGACGAAACCCCGGAAGAAACTTAAAAATCAAGTGGAAGTATTAGAAGAAAGTGAATTAATATAACGTGGAGTTAATTACTTGGATTTGACGTTATGATATATATATATATATATATATAGGCAGTGGAACCAGAGGACNGGTAAACATATATATATATATATATATATATATATATATATATATATATATATAGTAGTGGAGGTTACACTGTTTGGCATCGTCTCCTTCAAGTGCTAAACGTCAGGACACCTTCACCTTCACCCCTTGACCTGGACGGTCGTAGGGTGCCATTCACACACTGTCAACCGGCGTTGATCGTCCTCTGCTGTGCGTTGCAGGGTCGTTAGGTAATTTTATTAAATAGTGTTGTGTCTGGTGACGTGTCCAAACCAGGAGGGAGAGCTTTCGTTGTTTCATCATTGACAACAAGGGCTCTTGCTTTCCGGCAAGGGAATAAACTCGGTAGTTCTGTACTCGGCGTCGGAAATGCGGAGGAGTCTACTGAAGACTTGTATGCGATTCCCTGTCTCTGAATCCAGCTCTTGCATCGATAGAGGAGGGTGGATACTGCGAGTGCTCTGTTGAACATAAGATTGGTTTGGAAGCTGGTGTCTCTGCTCTTCCAGTCAGTACAGCCAATGTTCCAATGTCACTATCCAATCCTGGGCCTAGTATGATAGAGCGGCATACATATATTTTAGTATTTTAGTTCCAACCAGCTGGCATAACTCATTAAAGTAGTAGAAACATGAAGAATAACAAGGGGATAGCAGCGAGAGAGGACAACATCACTACAGGAATGTTATGAGAAACTCGAAGAACAATTGGACAGTGAGAACTTGAAAGAATTAAGGTGATTAATAAAATATCTAGTCAGACATCTATGCCTCTTAAAGTGTCACATTGAAACAATAGATGACATTCATCCCCAATCTCATTTATATTACACAAAGTACAATACCTTTAATTTCTATCAATATTGAACCATCTGCCTCTTTCAGTAGACAGTTTTGTGATACCCAGCCTATATTGAGTAAAAACAATTCTTAATATCTCCGGTAACAATGTTAAGTATGGTTCAAGCTCGAATACTTCTTTAAATATTCTATAGGCAATACATTTATCGTTGTGAAATACATTTGATGATCATGTTTGACTATAATCGCCATGAAGTCTGATTTTAAGACAATTATTTAGCCATTTGTGATTGGCGACATTAGGAAAATACCTAACAATAGAAATACCACTTTCATATAAAATATTTTGAAAAGTTTTTATCCAAAGTGATTCATGCTCATTGTAATTGTTTAGGTTGAGTAATAATCTGTACATTATCACTGATGACTTTGAATATTCTCCTTGTGCTAGCTTAATCCAGAAAGTAGCCATCTTTTGCTTAATTTGTATCGCTAGTGGTGATCTGCCTAGTTCGCCATATATCATACATTTAGAAGTTGATTTGTGACGTACCAACTACTATGACGTAACATATGCGCGACAAGAAGCGTCATTTCCGGTATCAATATACGAATCACGTCAAATCCTCGCTCTCCGGTGACACCGGAGTTGTGAAAATGACGGCTAGTATATGTCGATTTGAACAGAATAAAACGCGCATACTGCGTTTCCCCTCACTCACTCGTGCGTCGCTCGAGTGTTCCGTAGCAACGTTATCTTCGTTTGATAACCGTCCATGTGTCGAAGCAAATCAATATACGAAATTGTAACCTCCGAATTTCACAGTAACAACAAAAATTGGAATAATGCATTTACGCTCCCTATCGAATAAATTGCGGTTATGTCGAACTATCCGCTAGGAGGGCCACGTGTGTTGTACGTCGTCGTTACCGCCAGTGCCCTGTTAAAAACCTACCTCACTACGCGACAAAACACAACAATTATCATGATCATGAAGCGCATATGAAATGCTCCCATTCCTACCACACAGAAACAGGTAAGATTCTTCATAGGGCTGGCAGGGTATTACTGTAAGTTTGTAGATGGGTATTTCCAAGATCTCCATCATCTCGGCACCTTTGACCGATCGCACGAGGGTGAAACAACCTAGCAATGTGAGTTGGAGTGAGGAAGCGAACAATTCGTTCAACCAATTAGAGCAGACCCTATGTAACACACCCATACATGAGTTGTCAGACCCTATGTAACACATCCATACATAAGTTGTCAGACCCTATGTAACACATCCATACATAAGTTGTCAGACCCTATGTAACACACCCATACATGAGTTGTCAGACCCTGTGTAACACATCCATACATAAGTTGCCAGACATGAATAAGCCTTTTATCTTACGCACACATGCGTCTAATACAGGACTAGGAGCGATGTTGCTCCAGGAAGGGAACAGAACGTTGTTTCCCATAGCTTATGCTAGCAAGAAGATACTCCGTAGTAGACAGAGAATGGTTGGGAATTGTGTGGGGATTCCAGACATGTAACATGTACTTGTGTGGACAAAGTTTTGTTGTATAGTGTGATCAACGATCGCTCAAATGTTTAAGCACAGCGAAACTGACAAACGAACCAATGCGGACCAATATTACGTCATTTGTTTGCTCAAGCATGCCCGTGTCCCATGGAAGAAGCGCGTTTGTTTATCTTAGGTAATGATGCGTATTAAGTAGGCAAGGACTGGAGTATTACTCGATTTAGGGGTGTCTTAGGTTATTTACACTAATTATTTTAGGAGTGGTTTCTTAGTGGACTAGACCAGGAGACGGTGATTGGTGAACTAGTGTCACGTGCTATCTCAGAAACATGGAGTATGAAAAGAGACTGGATACACATGTGAGGCGAACAAGCAGAACAGGGTGAAAGTAGCGCGGACACAGAAGGGTCGTATAGTCCAGCGTGGGCGCCCGGAGTCAACTACCTGTAAGGTATAACTTTGAGCGAGGAGGTAGAAGTGTCTACGCTCCCTTAAAGTGAAAAAGTAGCGTTCTTTATAGTAAACATACACGCGTAATTCACATTTTCGCTACAAATGACTTCAAACGCGGACGCAGGCACAAAACAGAACATGTGGCACCGATTACGTAGCTACTGTGTACACACACACGCACGCACGCACGCACGCGCGCACGCACACACACACACACACACACACACGCACGCACGCACACACACACAGGTAGCGTAGTGGTATAAAGGGAAAGGTTCAATAAATCAATCATTCTTTTATTTCAGACAAAAGGTACATGCAATATGCATTATGACTAGCACTACACCTCATAGATAGGTTGTGTATAATCCAAAATGTATTGTTATTAGAAACAATAAAATGCTGTTTTCTACAGTTAGCCCATAAGGAACATAAATACACATTACTACAATAAGATGCGAACGGTTTGTTCTTCACCTTTTTTGAAAAGAAGTAAAATGTCCTGAGTAGAATGTCACTTCTGCCATATAGACTGTGTTTTTTGGATTTGATATAATTTTCATCCAACAGATTATCACAAATTATATGTCAGATATATTTACATCAAGCTTAACATCTACTAAAATACAATTTCAAAATACTTTAATGTAAAGATTTGAAACAAATTTGAAAAGAAGTTCCTGCATAATCATAATCAGGGCACTGAGCCTATTAGCACCAGAATATACAGTTAGACGGATGCTCCAGTTTCGTATCGTATTTGTACAAATCCAGAGCTGCTGCTGGTCGATAGCAACATATGTTCGATTGGCGCCCTTGTAGTATCGGACACATCTCGCCGGTTTATGACATTAGCAGCACGGAGAGGTTGATTGTGACAGAAATTCAGATGAACAACAGCAGGAAACCGAAGCCTGTAGGGATCAGTAGATCTACAATAAAATTTAAACTTTCTTCATAATACACATTTGAAATGCCTAAATTCTCTATCTTGAAACTACTATACCTGATTCTACGAAACTAAGTTACTTCAAACTGTCAACCAATGTCAGTTATCTACAGCAGGCAGTGTGAGACATGGGGCCAAAATACTCAGTAATAATATTATGTACTCGAGTACACATTTTTAAGTACTCATACTCATAGAAATTATGGGTAATGTACTTATAGTCGTGCTCATACTCAATGTATTCAGATTTTATTATTATATTTGAGCACTCTTTCAAGTTGGTGTGAAAATAATAAAATTTATTATTTTTGTCAAATAATTAATGACAATGACTTCAAAAGCAGAAGCAAAATGTGTTACCTGCATATAAAGAGGTATACATTTACTAGTCTATACATCTAGCTTATTGTGATACATTACATACATCAAGCGGATAAGACTGTGGATCAGAAGAAGAAAGATGACAGAAGGCAGAGAATGCAACAAAAGAGAGGTAAGCGGGTGAGTGGAGAGGGATTGCCAGGTAGTAAGACAGTAAAGGTTGATGATATGAGAGAAAGGGGGCATAGTAGTAGTGTGCAACAGGAAAGGAGCTTTGCTGATATAGTATCACAGGGGAAAGCGAGGAAAGTCCGGGTATTTATGGGGGATTCCATCATTAGGAAAGTGGATACAATTGTAAATAGAGGAGATGACATAACAGTATGCCTACCAGGGGCAAAAGTAGAGGATATAGCAGAGAAGGCAGGACA
>SDWI01000655.1:299501-316463 GCA_009193005.1 Lamellibrachia luymesi | reverse complement strand
TGTGTGTGTGTGTGAGGGAACTAGGCAGTATAATAAAATGTGGATGTTGGTTTAGATGTATAGAGTGTGTGTGAGGAACTACGCAGTAGGTACAGAGTGTGAGTGAGGGAACTAGGCAGTAGGTGAGAGTGTGTGTGTGAGGGAACTAGGCAGTAGGTATTGAGTGCGTGTGATGGAACTAGGCAGTTTGACGAAGAAGAATGAAAAGTAATAAATGAAAAATAAATTAGTACAATTAACATGCTGCTATATAACAGTGACAACAGAACAGCAAGTTATGTTACTGGTGTATATGTTACTAATTGCCTAAAAATTGTGTAATGCCTGTCAAACCCTGTAATGACAAGGCCTTAATTCCAGTAATTTCGATTAATGACTGGTAGTTTCATTCATTTCGCGAAATGCCTGATGAAACACAAAATGTGCGTAATTCCTAAACTTTTCAGTCATTACGCGAAATGGCTGATTATGCAGATTAACTGTAACATATAATTATATTTTCAGGAATGTCTCTGAAATGTCACATGTGATCTAGATGTTGTATTGTGTTTTTGTAGGTTATCCACTCTGTGTTGCCGTGGACGAGGTTAATGGCTTTGTGTACTTTGGTCATAACAGTGGCAATATCACACAAGTGTCACTTAACGGCTCCATTAAAACTGACATAATCTCTACAGGCAAGTTGAATTTATGATTGTTCACAAGTTGTCGCGGTGTATAATATAATGTTACATACAATTTTATTGCTAATACATGATCCCTGTGGCTTACTCATTACTAAGTTCATTTAGTTTATTGAAATGTCAATGCAGTCTCTAAACAGATTTGTGTAATTTTTATGCTTGTAATATTATAATTTTAGAGCACAACATAATGTTATATTGAATCATTATACGTGTGGCACATTTAGTGCATCAGAATGAACACCAACAAGGCCATATTTGTTAAATTAATGTGTACACCATTTCTTATGGAGGTCATGAAAAATAGTACATATATAAGTGTACACCTTAGAGTGGTTTTAATAATAAATGATCTCTTATTAGATGTCTTAACTTGGTAATTTCAGAATCTTTAAATAAAATGTTTACTTTTAAGGACAATATAAATAGATTATATATTATCAAAGGTTTCAAGCTGTGTCCCATTGTCAAATCACTTTAGATATACCGTCTCTTAACGCTGATTGGCTGTACATTATCACCTTGTATTACTATGCAGCGCTTTGTGCAAATGTGCAGCTGCATGGTTAATATAAATATTGGGCCATTACTTGGTCAAAGTCCAACACCCTCCTAACCAACCACAAAGGCGTGGTTATATCTGTAGTGTTGTTGCCATTCATAAAATTTAGTATGCAATCTAACTGCATACATCCATTTTCCAATGCAACAATGTAACACCATATATATTGAAAAAGGTCAGACTTGCTTTCTGATATATATATTAAATACCTGATAGCCTGATTTAAAATAAAACAAATACAAACAAATGTGGGCCAATGAAGGTCATCAGAAAATGTACTCATTTGTTTAGACAGCGCATTATAAAAAGGCCCACATTATGTATATGAACAACAACATACCAAAATTAATGCATTACATAAACACTACCTCTTACATAGAGGTCTACATTAATCTACAAATCATTAGTTGTAATAATTATACCAATACATCAATTGCTAACACTACTAGAGACTAAGACGACACAGAGAGGTGGGGCAATTCCGCCACCCGGTCACCCAGACATGTGACCGCCCCACCAAAGCATGTTGTGTTTGTGAAAGACCCATTTACAGAGACCAAAATAACTTGACCGAGACAAGTCTTCCTAACATGTCATTAAACTAAATACAAAATGTTAGTTCATCAAACATTCAAACTGTAGTTTCACAGTGTGTAGTGTCCATGGATTAGAAGAACTCGCTTGAGACAAGCCTTTGCAAAATCTCATTAAATATGATGAGACGTCTAAGAAAAGCCCTGCCTGGTGTGATCACAGAACATGCAACATTTAGCACATCAATGAGGGACTGAAGCTGCTTCAGGATGACTTTTCTTGTCGACAAAACTTGCATAATAAATGCCTACATTTATCCATTTACACCTCAGTGAATATAACTTCTGAGTTCAGCATATCCAAAGTAATATCCAAGAAATGCAGAGTTGTATCAGGGCCCTGTATTAATGGGATGCCATACATTCCACATATTAGTAACGGGGCTCTGTATTAATGGGTCGCTCAACTGCCCACAGTGTTGTATCAGGGCCCTGTATGAATGGGACACCCAACAGCCCCCAAATTTGTATCAGGGCCCTGTATTAATGGGATGCCCAACAGCCCACATATTGGAACAAGGCCCTGTATTAATGGGACGCCCAACTGCGCACAGAGTTGTTTCAAGGCCTTGTATTAATGGGACGCCCAACAGCCCATGCCAGCTGCACCTTTTGCAGAATAATCGGTTGCAAACAGGCAAATCCTCAATCACATGTAAAATCCATGTCGCTCCTAATTTTTTCTTTGTCGCTCATTCCAATGCACTACTAAATAAGTCGAAGATGTTATAGGAGCAGACTAGTCCCATTGGAAGAATGGCGTCCATGTAGAATTTCCTTTCCACTGAAAACCCAACAAAGGCGTGTCGAGTGGTGACACAGGAATGATACGGAATGCTGACTTTGTAAACTTTACCTAAGATAATAGTGCAGGGAGATTTCTTAATGAAAATAATGATATGTAGCGTACTGCACGGAAGAAAATTCGTGTGTATTGAAATTGTTGACAGAAGCCGTTTGAGGCTATTCAGCACAGCCCCGCGCAACGGCAATATTCCGCGCAACGGCAATATTTCAAATATATTATCAACAACTGGCCAGGGTGACAAAGTGGCTCCCCCTACCTGCTCAGAAGCCGCCACTTTGGGCAGGCTTGTGGGGAATGCCAGATCACCTGCCAACTGCACGAAGACCGTCACTCCGGGCAGGCCTGTAGGGAATGCAATATGTGGTCAGTCGCCCGCCGACTGACTCAAGGCCATCACTCGGTTCGGTGTTGGGTTGGATGGGCAAACCAGCACCAGAACATTACCAAGTACCGTGTAGCTACGGTCTGACAGCATCTGAGCCATTTTTTTTAGCAATTTGTTTGACCGCTGCATGCATTCTTAATGGTCAGCCCCCACCGCTGTCAGGCTGCCGTCGCTACAACATTTCAACAGTGGTGCTGCCACCTGTGGGACAATATGCCATTCGTTGATTTACTCAATGGTTGCTGCAATGGGTCGATTCGCACTTTGGCTCCGTCCCCTTTTTGGGCGCCATCCTGGAATATTTACACCATGCCATACATTTTGCTGATTATCTGTATGGAAAAGCGTTAGGTAAGCCCTAGACCATTGTGATGACAAAATCACTGTACCTCTAAGGAAGTCGCTGTGTTGACACGTCAAATGGATGAGAGTAGTACGTAATACTGAAGTGTCCAATTTAACATCTGGACCGAAGCGCCGAAGTGGACATATAGGCGCAAGGTACCGGTCGGTTCGCCCAGACGCCTGTTCGTCACAGCGTTGATACAATATAAAAACAATTACTTGTTGGCTTATTGAACTGATAGTGTAAAAGCGAACATCTGTACCAAAACGCCAGGTACTGGGCGGTTCAGACAGCCACCAACTGGCAAGATCCTGATGACCGGTACTTGGCGGTGTCATAACGCATTCACATATTTTTATCTGACAGATCTATCCCCCTATTCCTCAGATCTCATTCAACTGTCTGTGGAGACAATTCTGCCAACAACATGCCATTAGAGGTAGATTTAGTTACACCCCACCATCCATTCATCTATATTCTGCACTTTTTGAAGCGACGTAGCCATGGTAAGTCCACGATACAATGATAGGCTGTAAATTCTGTATTTTTAGAATTAAAATATGTATTTACAAATAATATGCTTCACCGTGTTACCCTCTCTCCTGCCCAACAATATAAAGATAACTTGTAACAGGACAATCCTCGTAGCCATGTGCGAAGAGGTTGCATCTGGGATTATCAGCAGGGCGATCAGTAGGGTGGTGGGACAGTGTAGGGATATGTCAATGTTTGTTTATTGTTTGGTGACCATCCTCGCAAGCGGGCGGAACAATGCAGTTGTTGACAACAGTCGCGTACTCGCCCACACCCGAGCTTAT
This sequence comes from Lamellibrachia luymesi, assembly GCA_009193005.1. Classification (NCBI taxonomy): domain Eukaryota; kingdom Metazoa; phylum Annelida; class Polychaeta; order Sabellida; family Siboglinidae; genus Lamellibrachia; species Lamellibrachia luymesi. The sequence goes on along the minus strand of SDWI01000655.1, from coordinate 312,268 downwards.
CAGGTGACACACCTAAGAAGAAGACTGATCAAGACGTGGCTGACACTAAACTCCACCAACTCGTTAAACAATAATGAAACCAAAACGTGACATGATAATGACAAATAGGAAAATTATTATATGGTAAAATCAATAAAACAGAGCCAATACATGAAGGTTCGTGAAAAATATATAAAAGTAACAAATAATATAGTCTTATAGATCGGCGGTATTCGCTAATCTGGCGCGACATCTATCGTCGATCAAATGCGCTAAAAGTAACTTTACAATTTTATTATCAAAAAGTCCACCTCCTCTTAGCTAATCACAAATGTACGGTTATAGCAGTAGTGCTGTTGCCTTGCACAAAAAAATTAGTACGAAATATAATTGCATACATCCATTTGTGTGAATTCCCACATTAGGCAAATACTTAATGCTGGTAAGCATATCATTTATTTAATGATGATGCTGTTGGCCAGTGATAGTGGGCTCAATATATGGATTGACATGACGTCACATCTACGTGTATTAAAATGGCCCCATCGAATGTGCTGGAAAATATTTAACAGTCATAACAAATTGCCATTAATACAGCAATAAAACACTTTGCTATTGTCTTCTTATATGTTCAGGTCCTGGATGGATTTACGGGCTCGCTATTGATCCAGTAGAAGACAAGTTGTTCTCAAAATACAACAGCAAGAAGATTGAAGTGGTCGGGGTGGACGGCAGTGGGAGGACAACATTCATCAACTGTACAGCCTACCTGCGTGTGTTAACCATGGATCTGAAAGAGAGGTAACTTATTTCCTGCAATTTTACAATGGTAACTTAAATTTACAATACATAAATAGTATACTATAAAAGTATGCAGGGCTTAGACATTGTGTACATTATGTAGCTTGTGTAATATACAAATTGCAAACATGTGTAGAATGCAAATTGCAAATAATACAATTACAATGTTGCAATGTGTACTATTTACAATGTTAACACCTGTACACCTACACACTGGGCTTTTGCTAATGTAGTATGCAAAAAGTATTTACATTTTCTTAGGTGTTATTGCGTGTTAGATAAATTTGGTAAAAGCATGTAATTACCAGAAGGTGGCAAGCATTGTTTGGGATGGCAATCTGGTTAAATCTTTTTTAAAAGCAATCTAGTACAATTCCGATATACTTTATGAAGAAATACTTATTCATGTGAACACAAATCTTGATTCTAGATTCCTGAATATACATTACATTCTAGTTAAAGTGAAACAAAAGGCATTGTTTTTTTTCTTTGCACCTAATATCATACAAGTGGTATACTGGGAATATGTTCTAAAAGTGCGAAATTCTGGTCTAATGTCAGTTTTCGTAGAGGCTAACATAATCGTCAGTGTTTACAATTTTGACCAATCAACGGCAGGTTAACCCCCAACGCGGCTGTGACATAGACAGTGTGGATCACGTGTATTTTTAATGTGGTTGAGATGTACAGTAACATATTTATTTGTTTTCATATTGGATTTACGCACAACAAAAACTCTTACACTGCCATATTGTGCAGCATTCGGATGTAAATATGATTCAGCGAATTATAGAGTTGTCTTTTTTCATTTCCTCTGGAAAAACGAGACATTAGTGAAGCAATGGTTTCACAATTGCGGGCAGGCTGGTTGGAAACGACGCGATATGCTAGATTTTGTTTGGCCCATTTTGAAGAGTCGCGTTTTGAAGTTCATATATTTTCATCAACTAATGGAGAACGTTAAAGCCTGAAGCAGTACCGACAATCTTCCAGCATATACCGACCAAAGGCTTCAACACAATGCAAACACTAGATCAAGAGAACACAAGGAGGTTAGTTAATAGTGAATGAATGAACTATCTTGCCAAATAAGTTGATTTTTGATACAAATAACATGTCCAAACTTATTGGGAAGTGTGCAACTAAAATCGTCTACGTCTACGATCAGGCGTTTAAAGTTGGAGTTGTTGGAAACCTAGTCAGCACCCTTGGCGTATGATTCTGCGCAAATATGGCGCTGCCCATGCAACGAAAAAGATTGTTGATGTTCAACGAGGTATATTTAATTAACCACTTGCATGATATTCTTGATTACAGTTGCAAATGGTTAGTTTTCAAATACTCTTATAGGTGCAAAGGCCCCCAAAATGACTGTGGTTTCACGGTAAGACATAGTAAAAAAGAAACTAGTTTCTCGACCCCGCCCACTTCCTTCTTGGTCGCCGCCTCCTTTTTTATTATTTAATTTAAAAAAAATATATATTATTTATAAATGTTTTTTTTTGTTCTGGAAATAAATATATGCCCCAAAATCGCCATGCTAAGTACTGTTATAATGTTTTAATTAACTTTTTTACGCATCCTACAGAGTCTGTGTCTACATAGTCTAAAATACAAGCGATGATTTAACAAGATTTAACAAGATTGTCTTCCAAGGCAAATGCCCAGATGGACAAGGAAGCCATTGGCTTTTCCAGAGTCCAAACGTTTTTATCTATCTGGAATGAGTACTTCCTGGTATACAATTATAGAGGTTTGTCTCACTCACTCTATGCACCACAACTTTGTGTTAGGATTCACATAATACCGCGTGTCTTTATTTCATCAGCTCGATCACTACAACTCTCGTCTGCACACGCGAGACTCTATAACTTTACATAATAATCACGGCGGCCTACATATGCCCCCCACCAGTATACGAAGTATACGAAAACCGAAATAAAAATAATATGACAGTCAAATTCATGTGACACAATCAGTTCAAGATGGTAGGCCAATAATATAACACTAATGTAACACAATTCCAGTTCAATCGGGACGGTAGCGGGCCGGCAATCTCACCAGCCTGCCACTGGAGGTAACCACGGGAACCACTTCTGTGTTGCCGTGATGTGGCGGCGGTCTCGCTTCTGCTGCTTGAGCGTGGCGTCTTGGTTCGTTCTCGTTCGATGCCTCCTCCAAGAAGGCCGGCTTCAATCGATCGATCGACACCGTATCGTGTCGTGTGCCGAGATCTAGTTTGTAAAATTTCTCGTGCCTTTCGACCACTTTGAATGGCCCTTGATATGGCGCTTGTAGTGGCCGTCTGTGCACATCAACCCGAACAAAAACGTGTGTTGCCGTAGACAACTCACGCGGCACGTAGTTTCGTCGTGTCTGGCCACCGTGCCAGTCGGGAGCTATCGGTCGCAACTGCCGAATTCTCTGTCGCAAGTCGCTCACAAACACAGGATCTGCCGTCCAGTCACCATCCGCCGACACAAAGAACTCGCCTGGCAGGCGCAGAGCCTCACCGAAGACCATCTCGGCGGCTGAACAGTTCAAATCTTCTTTCACCGCCGCTCTCATTCCCAGCATGACGAGAGGCAGCGCGTCCACCCAGTTTGGGTCGGCGGCTAGTTTTGCCTTAAGCGCGGCCTTCATGGTACGGTGCATCCGCTCCACTAACCCGTTCGATTGTGGATGGTATGATGTGGTCGTGTTGGTGGCTGCTCCCAGCATGGACGCAGTCTTCCTCCAAAGTTCCGATACGAATTGTCTGCCGCGATCGCTCGTCAAGGTAGACGGCACACCATATCGCGAAACCCAATGATACAAAAACGCGCGAGCGCATGTTATCGCAGATATGTCACTCAATGGTATGGCCTCCGGCCACCGCGTGAACCGATCCACAATCGTCAATAGGTAGGTGAAACCTTGCGATGCCGGCAATGGACCGACCAGGTCTACGTGCAAACTGTCGAACCGTTTCACCGGCATCGGGAGCGGCGTCAACGGCGCCACGACGTGCTTCGACACCTTAGCGCGCTGACAGGCCTCGCACGTACGAGCCCAATGACGTATGTCTCTGGCCATACCATGCCAGACGAACCGATCACAAATCAACCGGCGCATAGCTCTGGCTCCAGCGTGAGCCAAGTCGTGGTGGATATCGAAGACTTTGCGCGTCCAGGCAGCCGGCAGCAACGGACGAGGCTTGCCTGTGGACATATCGACGAGCAACCGCTCTTCAGTATCCGGCAACTGACAGCGGGCTATCTGCAAGTCCGACTCGGCGAGAAGCCTCTGTACAGCCATGTCTACAGCTTGTTGTTTAGCCATAGTGACGTAGTCTATAACTTCAGTGGCCACGCCCTCCATGCTCGCAATAGCACTCGTCTCCTGCGAAGGCGCTCTGGAGAGTGCGTCGGCCACTACGTTGTCAGCGCCTGGAACGTAACGTATGTCGGTAGTGAATTCCGACACTAAGCAGAGATGTCGCTGCTGACGCGGCGACCACTTATCCGATACATTGTTGAAGACGAACGTAAGCGGCTTGTGGTCAGTGAATAGCGTGAACTTGCGTCCCTCAATGAAGTAGCGGAATTTCTTCACCGCCAAGTACATCGCAAGGAGCTCCTTATCGAAGGTGGAGTACTTCTTCTCGGCTGCGTGGAGTTTGCGCGAGAAAAACGAAATAGGTGTCCATACTCCATTCAGACGCTGCTGCAGAACAGCGCCCACGGCGGTATCTGAGGCATCTGTGTTGATGCTCGTCTCTGCTGTCACTGACGGGTGAGCTAGGCCTGTAGCTGAGGCCAGTGCCATCTTGCTGCGCTGAAAATGATCTTCGTGAAGTGCCGTCCATGCCGCGTCAAATTCACTGTCTTTCACATTCACGAGTGCGTACAGGGGAGTCAAAATAGCGGCAGCGTGTGGTACGAAACGCCTGTAGAAGTTCAACATCCCTAAAAATTCCTTCAGCGACTTAGTTGAACTCGGTCGCGGAAAGTCGGTGATGTGTTTTACTCTTTCCAGCAGCGGACGCACACCGAAAGCCGTGACACAGTGACCGAGAAACTCCAAACTCGGCTGGCCCAATACGCACTTCTGGGGGTTAACCACTAAGCCGTAATCTGCGAGCCTGCTGAATAGTTGACGCAGATGGATGCGGTGTTCGTCGGCTGACGCGCTCGCGACCAGTATGTCATCTAGATAGACATATGCAAAAGGAAAATCTCTAAACACATGGTCCATAAACCGCTGAAATGTCTGTGCCGCATTCTTTAGCCCAAATGGCATACGCGTATATTCAAAGAGCCCGAAAGGTGTTATGATGGCAGTCTTCGCGATGTCTGTTGCACTCATGGGTACTTGATTGTAAGCACGTACTAAATCGATTTTGGAGAATATGCTTTTTCCTTCCAACTGGCCAGCAAAATCCTGCATGTGAGGTATCGGATAGCGGTCGTCCTCAGAGACTGCGTTCAGAGCTCGGTAATCTCCGCAAGCTCGCCACCCGCCAGATGGCTTCGCTACCATATGCAGAGGTGACGACCACGGTGAATTCGAAGGGCGAATTATGTCCATCTCCAGAAGTTTTCGGAACTCATCCTTCGCTACTACTAGCTTGTCGGGAGAAAGTCGACGCGCGCGAGCAAACACCGGTCGACTACCACGTGTGTCGATGTGATGCTCCACTTTTCCTTGTAGGCGACATTTCTTGATGCATGGTGTCGTTACCTCGTGGAATTCATCCAATATGTCCGCATATCGATCCGTCTGAACCAACACACACAGCTTAGATACGGCCGAACGCCTATATGAGGCCGGAACGGTGAGAAATGTCTCAGCATCCATTAACCGTTTGCGCCCGACGTCTACCAAAAGTCCAAAATGTCTTAAGAAATCGGCGCCTATGATTGGCTTAGAGACTTCCGCGATGAGGAATGTCCACGTAAACGCTTTAGCCAACCCGAGATCCACTTGCATCGATCGCTCGCCAAAAGTGCAGATGGATGATCCGTTTGCTGCCTGTAGTTGTATATCGACTGAAGGATTTCGACGGTCCTCAGCACTAGGCGGTAAAACGCTGATCTCAGCTCCAGTATCGATGAGATATCTCAACTTCGATACAGGATCGGCAATGGTAAGCAAGCGACTAGTAGATGTGCGCAGGTCGGTGGTCGCTGCTAACGACCTGCACGGCCGTTTCCCGCTTGACGGCAGCCCTCAGAACATTTGTTGGCGTTCGCGCCCCATACCAAATGGTACCAGCATAGCCCATCAGCATTGAGGCCGCGGTACATCCTCGAGCGACGACTAGCAACGGTCTCCGAACGGGAGCCACCACGCGCACGACGATTGCCGGCATACGGAGTCGATCTCTTCAGCTCCGCCACTTCCGCAGATATCATGTCGTTACTCGTCGTAAGTCTTGCCAGTTGCTGATGAAGAGAAGCCAGCGTAACGACGTCGTCTTCCCGTGATGCCTCCGCTTGAGTGACCGAGAAGCTGGGTGACGTCGCCTGCATCGCCGGTACGCTGGCTAGCCGGTCTGCCATCTGCGCCAACTGTTCAACGGTAAATAGGTCGGCTTGTGACCTGATTATCAGTTGCGTCTGCGCCGGTAACCGCCGTACAAATTCTTCTTTTGCGATTTCGTCCCCCTCGATTGACCGGCCAAGTATACGCTCCATGAGACGTAACAAGTCGGAGGGGCGTTGGTCGGTGATCGGGCCTAGCTTGCGTAGTCGCTGTATGCGCTCGGCCGTGCTCGGTGTACGTCGCTCGACATACGCCTGTTTCAGATCATCGTAGCATGTAGGCGACGGCCCTCTCTCCATTAGGTCCATGACCACATCAGACTGCTCGGCCGTCATGACATTTATGCAGTGGTCAAACATGGTCTGCTGCGCTGTTATCCTATGCAACCGGAACTTCGCCTCGCAGTGTAGAAACCACTTTCGCGGATTGTCCGGCCATAGCGCTGGCAGCTTTACCGCCACTGCGTTGACTTCCATGCCTAGCGGTGGATGGGCGGGCATTTCCATTGAAATTCCGGCAGCGGCGAGCAGTTCGCTACTAGCGGCTATCGTTTGTTGCGCGGACAATAGATCGGCCCGTGCACGCTGCACTTGCTGCGCTGTAGGCGGCTCCATTGTAGGTCAGCGCACGGCGTGGTTGGCTTTATAACTGCGAATTACGACGGTAACTTCGCGTGTCAATGCTTCCTAACACCAGTATAATGGCGTATATATTGTTGCAAACATCACGTCAGGGTCACCACTATAGAGGTTTGTCTCACTCACTCTATGCACCACAACTTTGTGTTAGGATTCACATAATACCGCGTGTCTTTATTTCATCAGCTCGATCACTACAACTCTCGTCTGCCCAGGCGAGACTCTATAACTTTACATAATAATCACGGCGGCCTACACAATCTATAATGATCCTTTACTAATGTTGACCAGAGTTGTTTAAATTTAAATCATTTATTTAAATCATGATTTAAATCACTCCACCAAATATTTTTTTGATTTGAAATGTTCCCTTTCTGACCAAGAAACCTTCACATATCGATTGGAATTAATTAAATTTATTGTGATGTGGTGTCATTTTAATTTGGTATCAGTTGATGACGTTTTACACATTTCTGCATACTGAATGCAGTGAAGCAACAGTGTCTTGTTTTCTAGAGGCAGCATCTTTTCAAGTCAGAAGCCCTGAGGTAAAATCCACCTTAAGCAAACACTTGTACTAGTTGTTACCAATTTAGTATTTTGACTGAAGTGAGACCATCTGCAATAGTATAGTGGGGTATTAATTTGCAGTCTGGCTAGACTACACTGAGCCCTGGAGAGGTACTAATTCACCATCAACAAACAATGACCACAAAGGTCATTGCCAGTCATAACATGCCTTCGAATAATGTCCTAAGGAACTACAAACAGCTGTTGTCACTATCTCAGTTCAATAAGTCCAACTTCAGCTTCTTGTTATCTACTCTATATAAGTCGGTAGTCTGTTTTATATAGTTCCTTTGATTTTAAGTGATTATTTTGCTAAAATACTTCTAAAGTTGTTTAATGGTCATATTTCTGGGTATACAGTTAAACATGACAAATATTAAGTTGCTAAGGATTTAAAGTGCTTGTATTTTTCAGCATGTAAATGTTGGTAATATACTGTGAACAGATCCAATATAATATTTTTTAAGTGACATTTATTTTGCTGTTTTAGGTTCACCTATATTACAATTATATTGCCAGTATATATAATGTTCTACCACTGTTAAGTATCACGTACCCTCTGTTACGACTCAGGTATACATCAGAAAACACAAAAATCTGATTTAAATAAAAAAACAGATTAAACAAAATATTTTTAATTGAAAAAATACTGATTTTGTCCATCCCTGGTGATGAACCCCTGCTTTATATAGTCTTTATGCAGACTTATATAATATATAATACCAGTTTCAATCAAAACACCAGGGGCAAATGCCATTCAGTTGTATGCCCGTGATATAAACTAATGAAATCATGGCCAAATGTACACATAACATTCATAAATAATAATTAGTATACATTCAACATAGTGTTTGTGTCTTGTTTGTTTCAATAGTAAGTTTAATAGTTTTCTGTCATTCTCGCTAAAAAGTATTGTATTTTTGTATTTGCAAATGACAGTCTTTATGATAATATACATCACTGGTACATTCCATATTGCATGTCTAAGACATGGTGGCCAATTTAGAAAAACATCCATAAATAATAAGTGCCTCTCTCTTCCTTTTTAAAAATAGTTTGGCGAGTTTCTTTTTTACTAGGTCTAACCTATGTACTTATGTTAGTGTAATCCATTTGTCGTTTCCATACTTTCAAACAACATATGACAAAATGGCAATGTTGCATCCGTTTAAATAACGATTAGCATACAAGAAAAGCCACGATATTGTTGTTCATAGCCTTTTATTGTAATTTTCATTCGGTCGTGATGCGACTATTTACTTTTTGTTGTGATGATGTCGCGATGTTTCAAAGTCTCCTTCGACAGCGGGCGCCATTCTTGTAATGAATATCCATTGTCGTCATCATCACCGATGTTACAGTTGCGTTTACAGATGTACCATAGGTGCATAATGAAATTACATCAGCGATTCTTTCAACGTTAAACTGATACTTGCGCTTAAACGGGGACACTAATTAAAACTAGTGTACTACACACGATATAATATACTCTATCATAAATGTTATGAAATAGTGCTTACTATGCTAATAAATGTTTAGTTGATGGGTTTAGAAAAATTGCGTATGCATTGACTTTGAACATTACTGACGTAGAGCCAAACTTTGGAGACATGGAGTCATGAAATTATAAAAGTTAAAGAAATTATTTTTTTTATGTTTCCTCATTGCAGCATCAAATTTTATTTTAATGATTATTGCCCATTAACCAATCAATCAACTTCCTGCAGCATTTATGATTTATTTGTTTTGTTATTGTTATTACTATCACGTTGTTTTAAATATATAATTTTAGAGCGCTGATTTATTCACAATTTACTGGATCATCAGCTGGTATCTGGAAGGTGAATCTGGTTGGACGTGGACACATTCAGATTGTGTCAACAGGTGTGAGGGAGCTCGTAGTAGGTGTATCCATCAACTACAACAACACCAGCAACAGGTGGTTGTGTTGGGGTAACTATCGTAAGTTGAACTCCTGTATCTGATACACTGATAATTTATAGCGGAATCTCTAGTAAATAATGTCGTCTGTCTTCTTAATTCCGATTTCTTTTTTCTTCATTCAAACTTGAAGATCGCTCACAACGTATTCACACCAATGGTGTTTTTTTTCGGCATAGTTAGTCCACGAGAGGTTTTCTTTTTTCTGGTTGGGATCCTATGCTTTCCTTGGTATAGTTGACGCAGTTATATAATCCAAAACTGAAGTAGTAATTTTATGAACAAATAAATTATGCCTGTGTGCGTGTGCTCGTGTACGCAAGCGTGGGTATGTGCTTGCACATATGCCATGATAGCACAATTACCTGGATGTGCTCAATGTGACCACCATATGAACAGTGATGTGAAAATTAAATGTTTTTTGAAAACCTAAACTAATTAAAACTTACCCCCTTCCTCCGTGAAATCAATGTCACGTAGTGTCATATATTGGTGTTTTAATATAATCCATCAGCATTTTTTTTCATAAAGGCAAGGTGCATAAACAAATTTAAATCAATGACATGTATTGTGTAAGTCATATTCTGTATATGTCATCGATGCATTCATTCAAGTGAAGTCCTACGCCAATTGTAGTAATGCAGTTTGCAAAATAGATGTCATTAACCCAATCTAATGTTAACAAGCAAAACAATGTGTACAATTTAACTAATTAAATTCGTATTTTGATTTATATTTTGTATGTGTCATTTTCTATTTGCTCACCCGAATTTACTGGATGTCGAACATTTTTGTTACAGACCAGAGCCATATAAGGTGTTGTGACTACTTTTGCAACAACACACAAGTATACAATGTCACTGGCAGTCCAAGATCATTAGCAGTTGAAAATGATGTTGCTTATTACTCAACACAATTTCCACTCAGGTAGTACACTTTGTAGCTACACTTCTAGTACACTTTGTAGCTATATTTCTAGTACACTTTGTAGTTACACTTCTAGTACACATTGTAGCTACACTTCCCCTGTTGCATTACGTTGAATTGTTTCATTTTGTTTCAATATGTAGGCTGTTAATTAAGCAATGTATTTCTACTTAGGGAGAGATAGTTATACCCCAAGTGGATTTTCTCTACAACAATATATATAGGGTCTCACAAAGGGGGAGTACAAGGGCGGGTAAAGGTGGAGGGCAAAGGGGAGGTCAAATTTAGTCACCCATTACTGTACTAAGCCACCATGTAGTGATACAAAAGTTTACATACAAAACAACAAAAAATCAATGGGCCATGGACTCCTCCCTTAAATACGGCACTGGTTCACAAAGCAAAATTTACAGCAAATACTGTACATTAAGTGTAACCAAACAAGTGGCTATTGTCTCCTGATGGTTATTGGTTTGTTTTCTTGCAGTCATGCTTCAATCCAACTGGAAACAGGAATCCATACCAGTCTCAACATGGGGTCTTACAATAACTCCAACACTTTCAGCATGGCATATCTGCACGGTGAATGCAACATGTCAGGACGGTCAGGTACAAAAAATTATATTGATTATTGTGAAATATTTATGTTTGTTTCCCTTACGTTTCTACTCTCCTCTCTATGTTTCTGCTTCAACTGTCATCGACATGTATATGACATTGACTGTGGAGACATTAACTTGCACATGTTCTCTAGCATGTCTTAGTTCAGGTATAGCAGGCAAAGACGTCACACATTAGAACGTCACAGCTGACCAGTACAGGGTGGAGATGAACTGATCAGTTAGTTCAGTGGCGTCACAGACAGGATGAAGTACCAAGGTGACCAAGTCGTCAGTGGGCAAGTGAGACGTTGACACAGTTTCTTTGGGGGTAAGGACATATACTTGTCTCTTCAGATTGATGTGACAAATTCTACCAGCATTATTTTATGATAAAATAACATATCTTTTTCTACCCCTTGGAGCCTTGCAGAGTGGGGCCATTGTTCTGCCCGCTAAGCGAATCACATTGAGCCATTCTCTTCCACTCTCGGCTGATCACCTCTGCCCTTTCGAGATATCTCTTACATAGCATACACATATTCACCTGGTGTAGTATATTCCTAGAAAGAGCTGGTTATCTGGGTTATAAATGAGCGCAACTTTCATTCTAATTGTGATGAAATCAGTAAAGATAAGTATTGGTATGTGATACATACATTTATTGCTTATTGCCATATGTCGTTTCAAATAAATGTGTAATTACTGAGTTTAAATTCCACATCCATGCATTCGCATTGTCTTCATCTGACAACTCAATTAGGCATCACATGTACTGAATGAGAAATATAAGTAGTATTGTGTAGTTATGATAACAATGTTTAGACTGCTTTTAGAATGAACCAAGAGAGGACGTATGTGATCACTGAAAACAGCACAATTTTGGTGGATGCACTATGACAGGTATGTGGGACACGGTCGTGAAGGTAAATATGCACTAAGACAGGTATGTGGGACATGGTCATGGAGGTAAAGATGCAATATGACAGGTATGTGGGACATGGTTGTGGAGGTAAAAATGCTCCATCGGTGAAGACAAGGGGCAAATAACAGTGGTGACATTCCAGAAGATACTCAACCATGTGTAGGCATGTCATGATGTTTGTTTGTAGCTACTCTGTAGAGTTGTTTACCATGTACATTCCCAGTAACAAATAAGATAAGTGAGACAAACAAACTACCAAAGTGGCTGAATGAGTTAGTGCTTGCCTCCTGACCTAGAGGTATGGTGATTGAATAATTCAACTCTCATAGACAGTCGATTAAACGTTATTGTCTACAACTTAACAGTAAATCTACCTACCATTTGATATGTTGTAAAGAACTTAGTGTGTGTGCGAGAAAGAATCTACACATAACAACAATGTACGCTATTCATTATGTATAAAGCTAACAGCAAATTAGTTATTCATAGCTATGCAACAATTTTGGATTATATGGTAATATAATATGAATGTCTTTATTTCAATTGTACATTATAGGACGACCACAACGTATTCAAGGTCTGGCTAAAAAACGCCCACTATGGTATGTGACGTCTAAACATACAGTGTCAACTTCACCTTCAACGATGCAAACATGAGACCATATACATATCAAGGTATTCAACTAACAATACTTCATATTCCTTGAGATATATCAATACAGTATGTGTGTGTACTTTGTAAAAAAAATGTAGGATGTAGTAGATGTGTGATATTTATATAGTTTCATAATAAATATGCACATAATTAAGCTGTTAATAAATGTATAGTTATACATATACGTTTATATATATATATATATA
>SDWI01000655.1:250653-265122 GCA_009193005.1 Lamellibrachia luymesi | reverse complement strand
AACTCAATTGCGCATGCACATACGCACGCACATATGCACTCACACACTCACGCACGCTCGCACGCACGCACGCAAACAGGCACGCTTGTACAAGTGGATATCACTCACATGTATGCACGTGATTCAATTAAATTGATATGAATTGCTGGAGTTATTATACATATACATGAAAGGCAGCGATATTGAAACTGTGGATATTGTCCTCAATCAAAACATTATGGTGCATAATTAAAATACATCTGCCGAAAATATATAGGCTGGGACTGATTCACTCCGTGTTACAAGTCTCCTAATACGCGCCAATTAAGTGAATAATCTGCTTTATATAATCAAATTGCCCGCACTGATTCTAAGAAGCCAAGTCCATTGTACCTGCGAAGGCGATATTGCGGTGTGAGGCGGCTGTGCGTGCTTCAACAGCGCCTCGGAGTCCGGTATCCCCGTCACCCATAAATGTCCAGAAACCACGTCAACATTGATGTTTCCGACGTGTGTTCCCAGCGGAATCACCTGAATCACACCAACTATCTGACTGACTAATTGACTGACCAGTTAAATAGTTATATCAATAATTAGTTATCTAGCTTTCGTCCAATGTGATACCAATCGTCGTTCTAGAAAAAAAGTCTTGAAACCTGAATTTGTGTATATGCGACGACAAATATTACTGAGCTGTCCACCGCTGTGTCTTCCTTATTTATACAATCTTACCAGCTACAGCTTTATTGCTTCTAAACCATGTTTCCACCAGGGGGAATCCCCTTCCACACTTCCCGTCACGACCGCGACGCGAATATATCGCCCTCACACCATGAAAAGCGATACATATCCCGTTTGTTGCGCAGTGCTACTAAGCACCTCTGGATGTTATAAAAAGGCGAGTTGTCACTGTCATATTGAGAAGTGGAACCAACAAGGTAGCTGTAAACCATATAACAAACGTTATTATCTCTACAATGTTATGCTACAACAGAGAATGCTTGTAAGTTTATTCGGAACATTTTGGGAACAAAACGAAGCATCAAATACATGGAAGTTCCCAAATTGACCTGAAGAGTGATAATGGACATAATAAGATGATACATTGAGAGAATAACTAGCAGGCTTCAGAAAGAAGATATACAGTTGACATATATTAATTCTGCAAAATATAGAGGATTTAGTTTAGCGGACAACTTTATACATCACTTTCGGCGACTTCAAAAAGGCATTTTACTCGTCGCACTGAAGGAGCCTTTGGAAAATCATGGACAGCTACGCAATCTCACGCAATCTCAGACAAGATAATCTAAATCATTGAGATCTACGCAATCTCACACAAGATAATCTAAATCATTGAGATCTACGCAATCTCAGACAAGATAATCTAAATCATTGAAATCTACGCAATCTCACACAAGATAATATAAATCATTGAGATCTACGCAATCTCAGACAAGATAATCTAAATCATTGAGATCTACGCAATCTCACACAAGATAATCTAAATCATTGAGATCTACGCAATCTCACACAAGATAATCTAAATCATTGACATCTACGCAATCTCACACAAGATAATCTAAATCATTGAGATCTACGCAATCTCACACAAGATAATCTAAATCATTGAGATCTTAAACGCAGACAGTAAATGTGCAGTGTTAGATGAAGTCAAAACTAGTAGGTGGAGCAATCATTTAGTACATGTATATAGGGAACCGTGACAGGTCTGGAAATGATTGACGACAACCGTGACACTATTGAGAATAATTAGCACGTAAAGTATTGAACCAAAGTTCGTGATTGGCTCTGAAAGTGTCACGGTTAAAAGTAGCATTCAGTGTCAATGTCAACCACCGCGTTTGTGGCACAAGTATGTTGTCACAAGCTTTACCTGCATCAATGTCAAACTGTTGTCCGTTTCCCTGATGTAAACGTTCACACGTTTCCCTCCAAACACCGACAAGTATACGTACCTGTAACACGTGGCACAAAACTAAATACATCACTTCTCAGTAAACATCTAAGTAAAAAAGAGATTATTCACCATGCTCAGTTGCGTTAATTCTTCACTGAGAGTCGGCGACTAGCAACACAAAAAACTCGCAATGAATGCAACTCACACACTTTGGCATTAGTACAACATAACAGTTGCGGGTGGATAAAGGGTTCGGGTGTTCGCTCGGATCCTTAAAAATAATCTCAGACCTTATCGCTTCTCGCAAAAGTTGCCGAGAACGCATTACTTCCTTCATCAGAAATTACAAATCCACGGGAAATCATTAAGATGTTTGCTAAATCTTTATTGTCGCAATTACCATCTGGAAATAACGTTGACTACATTTCAGATCATATTTATTTTGTGACGACACATACCACGATGTGTTGTACAGTTCGGCAATGATGGAAGGGCGAGATATTTAGTTTGTGACGACACATACCACGATGTGTTGTACAGTTCGGCAATGACGGGAGGGCGAGATATTTAGTTTGTGACGACACATACCACGATGTGTTGTACAGTTCGGCAATGATGGGAGGGCGAGATATTTACCCGTAATAATGGGATGCGGAAGATTACGGCGGGCGCTACCCATAAACACTTGGAGAAGGAAAGTTTGGCATTTGACATTTCGCTAACGTTACGAATGTCATTCGAAAAAGCGCATTAAGTGTATGCAAAAGTTATGGTTTTGCTCAACGCACTGATAAGAGTTGCTAAGCATAACCATTTGTAACTACAATGAAGGCTATCACTAAACCTTGTTGAACACACACAGTATCACAATGTCATGGTCCGCGTCATACTGTTCGATAACTCTACGTCACGAGAGTCGAAGCTTTGCAAAATGTCCTCACCAAAAAAATAAACATATTTGTATACACTTATTTTTAATCTTGTCAGTAGGTTATGGCCATGCGTTTGTTTTGTGTATACCGGCATTATTTACCACGTCACGCGTAGTCTATGTTACACGATTTTCGAACAGCGCATGCGCTTATTGGTCGCGCTGGTTAACATGTCATCCCTCGATCAACCTGAGAAACGAACGGAATCTTTTAATTTCATAACACACTCGAGTAAACCCAAACCGAAACTTTTGTTTCGCTCTAAAAATTGGCAACTCAGGATTGACAACAATACTGTGGACACCTACTTGCCATCCGGGGATGTGTTTATACTATTCGGGATGTTAATTCCAGCTAGGAGAATATGCCCCCTGGTGCCATCGTAGAAGCCGACATTGCCAAGACAGAGACGACGAATGAATTCGTCTCTGAAATCGAACTTGTAGTAGTTGGTGAAGTAGAAGCTGTCTTCTCCCGTCGCCACGATGTCATTGGGGCTGACGGTGCATATGGAAACAGCGAACACGTTGAACTATCCATTTAATTTGTTAAAAATAGTCCCATATATACAGCATCTGCAGTTTTCAAAGCACAAGTAGAAAGAGTCAGAGTGAAATAGACATTGTAATTATCAATACAGAAATTACTCAGAATATTTTTTTAAATGACAGCGGTAATCTGAAATCGGTTTCAGTTCGTTTATGGCACATAGCAACTTACTAAACGAGTTGAAATATTAAATGAATCAGGAGAGTTTACAAGGCGCTGGTAAATATTTTCTAACGACATGGATTTTTAGAAACATTGACTGCGTGATTGTCGGGTCACGGTATGTTCGGATGTGCCACAACTGCTGTCTCTTCTCGTCGTACCGAAACTTCTCCACGGTATCTTTCCGCCCACGCAAACGTTGACAACAAATATGTAGATCACGTCTGAAAAACAAGTAATATAATGCGTCATAATCAATGATACAAAAAGTGAATGCGACTGTTACATTGTGACTGAGAACATTCAGAGCGACTTCGCTTGTTTACATAATACGCATTCCGTGAGGGAAAATAACTTACAACCCATTAAGGAATAACTAAATAATCATAAGTACATTTTTTAAATCCGGATATATGGCGCTACATAAATAACAATTATTAGTATTTCTAGAAAAACGACCGTCCCCAGGAAATAACTAAATAGTCCTCTGAATAGGTTTATATCCAGGTCTATGGCGGTATAAATAAAAGTTATTATTATTACTAAAAAAATGATAACTTCGTAGTTCATACGTGGGAGCCATGATAACAACGTTTATCAAATGCCTCATATGGCATCAATACGCTCGGGATTGTTTAAGGGAACGTCAAACGTATTACCAGAAATAACCACGTCACGCACATGATGCAATGCCTATTGCATATTAAAAAGGTTGAAAGTCGCGTGAATTTAGACTTGTGTTGGTCTGCGACCTCGGGCCTATACGTTGGTGCGTGCTTTCTATTATAATTAATATAAACCGCCCATATGGAATACACTTCGGTACGTAATCTCAAACGGTTTACGTACCGAAGTATATGCCCCGCGCGCGTGGTTTCTGCGAGTGTTGGAAGTTAACGTTTTACATACCGAACATTTGACTTACCTTAAACACCACTAAGAACCCCTGATATACGGGGTATTTCGAAAAAATTAAGGAGTTACATTTCATTGATGATGCCGTAGAATAATCTATGAAAGCATGGCGCCGTATGTGCAAGCCGTCTAGAAGGAAAAAAATAATGTTCAAACATATGCTAGCTCGATTATAGTTAGAAATAAAACGGCTAAACCTATTACTCAAATATTACTTGTTAAACGACGGAATGTTAACGCAACCAAAATCAGTTCCAAAGAAAATGTCCTGTGTTACACACAATCTTACTGGAGTTGCAGTTTCTCCAAATGCTAAGACCGTAAGGAGAGAATGTGGATCTGTCGAGGTCGCCTACGATGTCGAGCGCGTGGGCCCCGTGTCTGGGCTTCTTGAAGTCAAACAGCAATATATCGCCGCGACTCTGTGCTTCAGCACCCTGTCCAACAACAAGGACTAGTTTAGGTTAAAAATAACATTATTTCGCTATGTTTCTCTACTACGCCCTCAAACGTTTCCCAACAATCTTCGTCGTCATTATCTACGTTGTCGACGATTGCATTTACACTGAATTCGGTCATCGTCGTCGTCGTCGTCGACATAAGTAGTAGCATCGTATGATTAATAACTAAAACAAACGGCCACCATAACTTACCGATGTGATGAACGCCAGTCCATTCGGTAGCACCTGGATGTCTTCAGATCCTTTATCTAGCATACACGGACACACATTAATAACAAACTACATCATGTATCTCTGTTGTGTGGATACATTGTGCAACATGAGGTAGACAATGTTAATGGTCAACTGTGCTTGTAACCTGAACGTGTTGCGGACAATGTTGTAATATTATATTTGAAGGCCAAATTAACAATCCCAGCAAGTCGCTCCTGTAATCTTATTTATATTATTTTATTGATGTAAGTTTACATGATATATGTAGTTAACATGTGTCGATTTATATGCATACATCAGTACGCACTCCCCGACGCCCGCACGCACGCACGCACAATCACACACAATCATCAATACCTACCGATGCCTGGCACCAGACTACAGCGGCCTGGCTGGTGATTGCATACCGTGTTGTGGAAAGGAAACGTCCATCTGAAAACGCAAAGTCGTAAAGGTAAACTTAACCTATATACAACATGAATATTCGACACACGCATGAAGCAATTGTTTGGCTTCAGCTCAGTTGTTTTTAGCTCATCACAAGTTTATTGACGTAACTACTGTGTCAACATGGCACCAGGATGATTAGATAAGGGATATCGGCGCAGCAAGTGGCCATTAAGGGGCAGTGCGCTTGACCAACCGGTGTGTGGACATGCTCTGAAGCTACATCAACCCATGTCTTAGTTATGGGCAAATAGCAACCATCACGTTGTGGTTTTAGGATTTAGTGATTTGGAACTGCCCTTCGTTTCCTAACACAAAATGCAGTGTTTGAGGTTTGTATCCGCCTTTGCCTATCTTTGCACATAATGTGCACTGAAGTCATATGACGCGTCAGGATAAAGATGTAAAATCGACACGATCGGCTGTTAACTTCTGCTTACTGTGGTTGGAGACATTTCCACTGATACCCTTGAAAGTGTGGAACAATTTCCAACTTATAATTTGCTTACTGAACCGCCCGAAGTATATGAGACGGATATAACCATCGACTCATCTGAGAACATACATTGCTTCAGGAATCACTGTACACCTTGATAGTGTCTGTGTAGACAATAGCACGCGTCCCACAAGAGTATATATGTACAAACATTTATCGCATTGTTTAAGTAAGGAGATCGATCAGTGTGTGGAAATGGCATAGGTATAACACTCCTCTTAGAACCTGGCAAAGTACTCGCAAAAGTGTTCTTCAATCTCCCAACGGTTCCCATTACAAAGGTAATCACTGAAACTCATAGTGTGTTTAGGTCTGGAAGACGCATCGTGGAAAACATACTATTTTGTGTCCCTTGCGTCAAATTCTAGAATAAAGGTATCGAACAAAACCGTCTACGTAGTCGTCAGTGACTCTTACAAAACCGTTCGACGCCGTGGGTCGACAAGGACTGTGGGCATTGCTGCGGAAATATCATTCCGTAAAAGATTTGTTGAAATGATCAAGGCAATGCAGTCAGGGATGATGGAATAGGAGAAGAGCATAAGCAAAACATCGTCAAGCTGCACAAGCAATTGTGGATGACCTTAATCATGTCTCAATCATAGCGGAATGTTTGGTGAAATAGTATTTTTCACGCTTGTCTATGGAATTGAAGCATAGACACTGTATCAAAATCATGTTAGGAAACGGCGTGCCGTGCCGGTGATACATCTGTATACTATGGAGTACCGCATACCCAAAAAGGATACACTCAAATGAAAAAACACCCCGAGCAAGTATACATGCAACAGACAAGGTGGCTCGACCAGATGACAACATACTTCCTAAAGAAAAGTTGTACTTCCCACTGTCGAAGCCGAGGTCGCCTCACACGTAGATTCAAAGATGTAGTAGTGCAAACATTGAAGTAAAGAAACATAAACTTCGGGTTCGGGTAGTGATACTCACTTCCCGAATAACGACCGACCTGGAGGTGATTCATGTAATATGAACCAAGCGAACAGTAATAATCGCAACCGACACTAACACCGAGAGCGATAGTACTTTTCCGATTCACATCAACTAAAACAAAAAGCCGTAGTACGAAGGACTTACGCTGACTAGCTGGACAAGAATATTATGTAGCTAACTGTACCTACAGCGATACAAACACGGAGGAATAAAAATCATCTGGGACAGCAGATCCGTCCCGCAGGACTTCAAAGACGCATCGCTTGTACATATCTACAAGCGAAAAGGTGACATAGCCGTCTGCGACAACCACCGTGGCATATCCCTACTATGCATAGATGATAAAATACTCGCCTGGGTTATGCTAAATAGGCTGGCACACCATATAGCCAACAATGTCCTACCAACAAGAGAGTCATTGTGACATCCTGGCAGGGCGTGATACTACTGACATGATCTTCGCAATGCGACAAATACAAGAAAAATGTCGCGAACAAAACCAAGACCTCTACATGGTCTTCATAGACCTTACCAAGGCTTTTGATTCAGTCAACAGAACAGGGCTCTGGAAACTATTAGCAAAAGTTGGCTGTCCAGAAACGTTCGATGACGTAATACAGTCCTTCAACGATGGCATGATTGCCATAGTTCAAGACCAAGGGACATAATCAGATGCGTTTTCTGTATCAAATGGCACCAAACAGGGTTGCTGTTCTAAATTATATTTTACATCATGCTCCAAGATGCTTTCCGCGATAGCGATCTAGGCGTTTACATTCAATTTCGCACCAACGGAAACATATTCAATCTACAGCGCCTGAAAGCAACGGCCAAGATTACAGAACTACTTGTCCGAGACCTGCTGTTTGCTGATGACTGTGCACTAATTGCACACTCAATCAACGATATAAAGATAATCACCGACTCTTTTGCTAAGGCAGCCCGCCGATTTGGACTCACAATCAGTCTAAAGAAAACGGACATTATGTTCCAGCCAAAGCCTGGCACCAACCATGTTCCACCAAATATTACTATTGATAACGTCCCCTTGAATGCCTTGGATAAATTCACCTATCTGGGAAGTACGTTGTCCGAAAATGCAATGATTGATGATAACATCCATGCCCGTCTTGGAAAAACAAGTGCTTATTTCGGCAGATTAACCAATCGCCTCTGGAAAAAACGTGGGGTTGTGCCTGAGCACGAAAGTCAACGTGTATTGTGCCGTCGTACTTACAACCATGCTCTACGGATGTGATGCATGGTCCCCATACCGACGACATATTAGACGACTAGTTTCAGTTTCACATGCGCTGCTTACGACATATAGCAGGCATCAAATGGCAAGATATGGTGCCAAACACTGAAGTACTAGAACAATGCGGAACATGGGTAATCGAGTTCCACATCAAACGAGCACAACTCCGTTGGTCTGGTCACCTGGTCGGTATGAATGATGACCGCATACCGAAGGCGTTGTTCTATGGCCAACTGAAAACCGGTTGCCGAACAAGAGGCGACCAAAGAAAAATATACAAAACGTAACAAAATCAACGTTGAAGTCCTGCTCCATCCTTCTTAACACATGGGAAGCAACAGCTACAAATCTCCCTCTCTGGCGTCACACTTGCTACATTGGTTTACAGGATTTCGAGCAGAAACGACTACAAATAATCAAAGACCGGAGAACACAGCGGAGTAATGGTCAACATCCGCAGGGACCAGCAACCACCTATGACTGTACTATCTGTGGACGTCAATGCGCTTGCACAATCACCAGAGAAAGCACAACTGACTCGGGACGAGATCCTTCGTTCGACGGCTCACTCCACGTACAGCGATAATGTGTTGCAATATAGTTACATCGGCCGAGCAGTTTTTAACAGACGCGCCAGCGGACGACTGCATCAAGTGTCGTACAAATGAAGTCGATCGCTAAGCCCGGTCGTCTGGTGACGCATTCGGTTGATGATGGATATAAGTGATCTCAAATGTATGCCACTCCTATTCATAGCAGATATGCGTGGGGGAGAGACTTGTATAGGTAGATTTGTGGGGATGTTTTTGTGAGAGCAGATCCATTTATCTTTGATGAGCTACACTTAAACGAAATAGAGGCTGCAGGTTTTTGCAGAAAAATTGCATATAACGATTGACAATATAATTAGTAGCATTATCTATTTAAACTAGACGAGCAGGGAATTCCTAGTTATTGACTGAATGGGTGTATCGGAATGACGACCCGATTTTGTTGAAAAGTAACATCGTTTTTTGAGGTTTGTTCACTTCACGGATATCACATTTGTGGCTCCCAATTTTATGCACTTTTTCAATTTCCTTCTTAATGTTATGTAGTGTACAAAGCAAACAAGATTAACATTTTATTTACGAATTATTTTGTTTTCTTCAGATAGTTATTGTTGAGTAGCTAGCGACCAACGCTGAGATATGTCTTTCATAAAACAAAACACACAAGTATAACAACCATAACATTATAAAAGTTGTGTCAGTGTTCATTTACACTGTCTATGCAAAACTTGACATTCATATCAATGATGTTTTAATGGTAAAACATATAGTATTATCATGATACCATGTTTTGATGGCATGTTCGCATTCACACGCATGCTTCCGCGTAGGAACCCGAATATATTCTTGATTTTGTACTCGGCATCGAGGCAAACCCTAAAATTAAACCAGGGTTTGCTCATGTATCGACAAACAGTCCAAGGATGAAATAATATTTTTTTTCGCTCAGCTACATCTGAATAATATACCGACGTATTAGTTTCCACTTGACATAGCACGTGCGTGTGAACAGTGTTTTGGGTTAATGAGTATGTAATTATATATTTAAAAATAGTTTAATGTGACGTAGACTCTCCACGCCCAAACAGCAATTATATGCTGATAGTTGCACAACCGTCCAGCCGGTCACGTGCGCTCGGTTATAATAACGAAATGTGTTAATTATTCTAAAGATGTTGTGTTGAATTTTTACACGAAGCTTCACATCAGGCAGTCAGCAGGTCCGGGATGCAGCAACATTGGGAAAGTTCGCTGATTTTTATTTAAACCAGCATTGATTTTACTTCTCCCTTCGCGTCTAGTTCTCTCTCTCTCTCTCTCTCTCTCTCTCTTTCTTACTCTCTCTCTCTGGCTATTCATCTACCTCGTCCTCTCATTTCCCTTCTACCCAATACGTCCCTCCCCTTCCTTCCCCCCTCCTCCCTCTGCCTTCCCTCGTTTTTGGCTGCAGGATTTATCCGAGTTCTACTTCACAAATAAGCATTTTGGTGAAGGCGCTACCGCACACACGCACGGACGCACATTCGTGAACGAACGCATGCATGCACGCACGTGATGGAATTACATGCACGTGAAATGTCGGACATGCAATGGTATTTGAAAGTGGACATCAACCAAAATAACAGCATTCATTTANTCTTGGGACCGAGCCTATAGCTGCGCCCTAGGTCCTCCATAGCTACAGGCGGGTTGAATTGCATACGCTCGTTTATGATGAGTAGGACCTTTTTGTCAGTGTCCTCGCCCGTTAGTGATCCTGCTATCCCATGAAATCGCAGATTGTTCTATGTTTTCGGCTGCTTCGTCTAGTTTTTCTACGTTGCTTTTCCTCTGTTGGATCTTTTGTTCCAGTTGTTGGATCGTTAGCTCTTTGTCCGCTAGCAGCTTTGTCATATTGTCTAGGCGATTGTTTATTTTCTCGGCAACGGTGGTAGCAACACGTTCAGCTAAGTTCTCTATTACGGATTTATTGTTCAGTATTTCCAATAATTTCGCTGTGTTTTGCTCCATGCACGATGAGTTTTTTTGCGAGCTTCCGTCATTATGTAGTATTGTTCACGGAGCGTAGTGTCACTCCAGACTATTGCGACGTCATGCCACGTGCTTGCTGTTACCGCTGGCCTACAGCACTGCTGTTGTCAGCGCAGGGTTAGGAGATCAACGTACACACGTCAACGACCAACTTCATTAGCATAGTGATTGATGAGATTGACAATCCAAATGAAATGTCTGTTTCATAGATAAATAGTAGATTCCACGCTGCGCTATGGAGGTAAAGCAGAGACATTGTACCGAAAGAATATTAGGAAACGGCATGCCTTGCTGGTGATAAATGAGTATAACATGGTGTATTCGCAAATCCAAAAATATATATATATATATATATATATATATATATGTGTGTGTTTATATATGAGATAAACAAAGTGGCTCAAATAGATGAAAACGAATTAGGCGGTGTGATCGGTGTAGCGTGACGGCAGCACTGAAACAACCCCATTGGCTGCCGGTGAAGTGGCGAGTTGAGTACAAGCTACTCGTTCTTGTATTCCGCGCCCTTAACGACCGGACGCCGGCGTACCTGGCCTCGCTGCTCACGCCATATGTGCGCGCCGCGCCCTTTGTTCCGCGGACCGCGCACTACTAATTGTTCCCCGCCACAACCGTGAGCGGTTCGGCCGCCGTTCTCTCTCGCGTGCTGGGCCGACCCTATAAAACGCGAAACCCGAAGAACTGCGGCTGATCAAAGCTCGCCTTTAGTATGTCATCTTTATATGCCACATTCTATTATCACATTATATATTATTATTTGTAATTAGCAACTAATATATTATTGTCTAGTGATTTATTTATTTTATTTATTTTATTAGCTATTTATTTATGTAATTACCAATGGTGCTTTACATTTTATACTTCTATGTGTGGCTTAGTTGTCTAGTTCAATTTTATTTAGCCAAGTTTTAGAAACACTTAATGTATTTTAAACCCTGCTAATGCTTAATGTTGATACCTTTCTGATGCGTAATGGCAGAAACCTGAGCTTGTTTGTTACAGGAACACACAAAGAGTAACTGTTGTTAAAGGTCATTTAATAAATGCATCGTGATAATAAAATACATGTATCGATGAGAAATAGCTGGTACAAACATGTTCATCGAGAAAAATATCACACATGTAAATCGATGAGATATAGCTTAATCACCAATACAAACTAGCTCAGCGAGAAAAGCAATTATCAAATGACACGTAAAAGTAGCAAAGGCGGGGCGGTCATTTATCCCACAAACCAGTTATGCATTATAGAGCACTGAATGTGTACATACAGTACATAATCATGATAACACGGTACACAACACGAGAACATTGGTGGTAGAAAGGGGAGTATGGTGGGAGAAAAAACGTCCAATGTGTTGCTTCAAGAAAACACGACTTGCGTCAGCGAAGTTTGCAACACAAAGGGACAGGGTTTAACTTGTCACGTGGTCACATGAGGTTCTTGGACTAAAACCATTTCGCGTACTCCGGACTGTTTCTCGTGTTGCGGACAGCAACAAACATAGCAAAGTAGATTCTCGCCTCACATTATATAAATACTATTTTTACACGTGTAAACATATTCATAGTGTTACTTATATTTTAGCATTTTAGTTTTATAAACACTACTGGATATAATTTTACTTTGGATTTTAGTGTATAAAGAAATGTATTATTATTATTGTTATTATTACTTTTATTATAATTTATGTATTCATTACGTCATTACCTAATGGATGGACTAAGAGTTCGGCTGTTCGGTCTGATCCTTAACAATGATCACGTACCTTATTGCTTCTCGTAAAAAGTTGCAGAGAACGCATTACATAATTCATCAGAAATTACAAATCCAAGGGAATTTATTAAGATTTTTTGCAAAATCTTTATTGCTGCATTGGCATTTCATATTACATTGATTTGTGATGACACATACAACGATGTGCGATACAATCCGGAAGAGCGAGATATTTACCCTTCATAGTGGGAGGTGGACGATATTAAATTCATAATCCTATGTCACGAGTGTCAAGTATCAAGTATCAGCTTAACAAACCTGTTGACAAATTAAATAATTCTACATAGTTTATAAGGCGTTGGTTAATGTTGATATACGACATGGATTTTTAGAAACACTGACTGCGTGATTGTCGTGTCTCTGTATGTTCGCGTGTGCCACAACTGTCGTCTCTTCTCGTCGTACCGACACTTATCCACCGTACCTTTTTCATCCACGCAAAATTTGAAAACAAATATGTAGATCACGCCTCAACAAAATTAATATAATGCATTATGACAAATTAAACAAAAATTAATGCGACTGTTACATGTTAACTGGGAATATTCTGATCGATTTCCCGTGTTTAATTAGTGTGCATTCCATGAGGGAAAATAAATTGCAACCCATAAAGGAAAATCAAATAATACGTACAGGTTTAATATCCGGATATATGGCGCTACATAAATAACAAATATAAGTATATCTAGAAAAACTACCGTCCCCAGGACGAGATAACTCGGTAGTTGATACGTGACAGGCATGACGACAATGTCTACAAAATGCTTCCGGCTAATATGCCACGGATACGCTCGATACTGT
Organism: Lamellibrachia luymesi; assembly: GCA_009193005.1. NCBI lineage: Eukaryota > Metazoa > Annelida > Polychaeta > Sabellida > Siboglinidae > Lamellibrachia > Lamellibrachia luymesi. The sequence goes on along the minus strand of SDWI01000655.1, from coordinate 251,657 downwards.
TTAAGGGAACATAAAACGTATTACCAGAAACGACGGCGTCAAACACGTGATGCAATACCCGTTGCAATGTTCAAAATGTTGAAGTTAGCTTGAATTTAGACCCAAGGGTACTTCTGTTGGTTATTAACTAACGGAATATATGTTTATTTTATTGTGATCTCGGGCCAATACGTGTGTGCGCGCTTTCTACTACAATTAATATAAACTTCCCAGATGGCTCTGCATACTATCAAACCGTTTACGAACCAAGGTATTCCACCAAGGTTTCTGCGATTGTTGGAAGTTAACAGTTTACGTAACGAACATTTGAATTGCCGCAAACACCACTAAAAACGCCTTGTATACGGGATATTTAACAAAAATAAAGGCGCCAAGTTTCTTTAGTGGGGTCGTAGATTAATCCCTGAAGTTTGGCGACCCCGGTGCAAGCCGTCGAGGAGGAAACGTAAACATACAAACGTACGCTATATCGATTATAGTTATTACTTGTTAAACAACGGAATGCTAACGGTGACATATGGCCGCAGCCAAAGACATTTTATGTCTATTTACTACGGCCTCAACGTTTTTCCAACTATCTAGGTCGTCTTTATCTACGTTTTCGGCGATTATAATGACACTGAAGGCGGTTATCGTTATCGTCATCAACGTAAGTATAGCGTCATATTAGTAATAACGAACAAAAACGGCCGACATAATTTAAAGATGTGATGAACGCCAGTCCATTCGGCAGCATCCGGATGTCTTCAGAGCCTTTATCTAGCAGACAAATTAAGCCGAAGCTGTACTAGGTTTGATACCGCGCATACAACATTGAAATAACAAACTACATCATGTATCTATGTTGTGGGTAGACACTGGGCGACATATGATAGACAATGTTAATGGTCAACCGAGCTTATATTCTCAATATTTTGCGTTATCTTTACCGTTTATCTTTGCGTTATCTTTATCGTTTACATGTTAAGTGACAATCACAGGTAAATATATATATATAGGCAGTG
>SDWI01000655.1:231413-250062 GCA_009193005.1 Lamellibrachia luymesi | reverse complement strand
CACTGCCTATACGCTATGATATTTATCATATGGATTAAACGTTCACAGCAATGGATGGGATTGATTGATAGTGGAAAGTGGAGGCAGATCACTGCATAGATCATTGCACAAGTTGATGGTGTAAGTCTGGAATTTTGCACGCGTACCACTAGTCTGGATATGTACAAAACTTCTCACACTGATTAAGAAAGAGATCAGTCAGTGTATGGGAATGACACATGTAAACCACTCCCCTAGTAGCTGGTATTATTATTATATTAGTATTCGTAAGAGTGTTCCTCAATCCGCATCGCAAACTTAATTAAAAACAGTGCTACTAGATCTGGAGGACATGGACATTACTATGTTGTATAACTTGCGTCAAATGCAAGGATAAATGTATCGAACAAAACAGCCTACGTAGTTGTCATTGACTCTCACAAACTGTCGATGCTTTGGTACGACAAGGAATGTGGGCATTGCTGCATAAATATGCCCTACTGCAATCAGTGATGATGGTATTGGAGAAGTGCATAAGGAACACATCTACTTTTGGTCGGCTGCACAAGCATTTATGGATGAAACTCACCATGTGGCAATCATAGTGAAATATCTGGTGCATAGAGAACTATTCGTTTATTGCTAATGTGAATCGTCAATTGTTGTGTAGAAAATAAATATGGTGTGTTAACGAGATACATTTAATTAAACAACTATAGGTATATCACTTATTAATGTGTAAAACATTAAATACACGTAGAAATTAGCAGGAACACATTATAGGAAAAATAAACTAAAACAAAACGGCGTATTGTGAAGGACTTGCGCTGACTGGCTGCACAAGAGTGATATGTAGCCAACGGTACATACAACGATAATGTGTTGCAACATGGTAACATCGGCCGACGAGCTTGGAACAGACGCGCCAGCGGACTACAGCAACGACGAATGGGACAGCAAATTGAAGGCAGAGCTCTGAATGACGTGGAAACTAGCTCAATTCGCATCGAGTATCTAACAAATGAAGTCGACCGCGAAGCCTTATCGTATAGTGACGCAGTCGATTGATGTGTGTAAATGATCTCTAATATGTGTATTGTCTACTCAACGCAATTAATACACGCTTTATGATAGGCAAGAGTGGCCGCATGTTTCGGTGGTAACTAAACTCTGTATAGCTAGCACTAAGACAAAGACGTATGTAAGTGGTGCATTCATAAGTGAAAGTAGTAGATGAAAAGCTACAATAACCTATTTATAATACTAATTAAAAAAGTTTTACATAAGTAAATTATAATGTTGGTAATTACGAAGTAACCTGTTGATAATGAATATATATTATCAAGTGAAAATAGTAAATACAATATTAACGCTGCAGTTAAAGCGCTGATTCGCCCACTGGACGTGTGAAATTATGACGTTTGCACATAAAACGCCGTGTGTATCATATCCATTACGTAAGCAATTTGTTGACGACTGCTCTCTCGCTTGGTGTTTTATGTCGCTGCCATTGTATTTCGTAACCGGAGGACCGCCTGAAAAATATATAAGGGTTGTCTAAAAATATATATCAGCGATCGTCTAAAAAAAATAAGGGACCAACCATCTGAAAAAATGGGTCGTGTTAAAAAAGGTAAGGGGTAATCTCGAAAAATTAAAGGGGTCATCTCAAAATTGCAAGGAGTCGTCTAAAAAAAACAGCGTAGAAAGTGTAGACGTGTTTTGATTATCAACAATTCAGAGCAACATATCAATGATGCAAATGTTAACAGTTATATAGGTAAATGTTAAGAGTTATATATAAGTAAATTATAATGAATATATAAATTATAAAGTGAATGAATATAGTATATAAGTAAATGCTAATATTATATTGTTATATAGCATAAAAGCATATAATAACATATTGATAATAAGTGAACCACCATTCCTATGTCTGGTTGACTTACATTACCGCACTTCAAGGTACAACTTGGCAATTGCTATGTCTCTACTGATGAAAAACGAAACGCTCACTGCCGCCTGGTGCAAGTCCCACGGGCCGACGTACGGCCACGTAGCGCTGTTATTGACGGATATATCAAGCCGGGTGTGCGTATAAATACTCGTAGATGCTAAGGGTATATCAACTTGTTCTCTCTTATCATATCCGTCTGATTCTCTCGAGAACAACAACTGTATTATGGTAATCGTCGCCATACCCTTCACTGTACTCATAACTGTATTCCACAATATATATTTAACTACCATACCCACTGTATTAACTGCAATATTATCGGTATACCCTTAAGTGTACACTTAACTGTAATTTTTACCATACCCTTAACTCAACACTTATCTTTAATCTCATCATACCCTTGTCTGTAAATATCACCATTCCATTAACTGTAATTAATATATATATATATATATATATATATTTATAAGTTTTCATTTACACATATGGTTTTGGATTCGTAGATTTGAGGGGATGCTTATGTTGGGAGAGCAAACCCGTTTATATGTGATGAGCTCCATCTAAACCGAATATCGGCTGCATGTTTGTAGTAAAACTGCAATCGATTTCAGAGTAATGTCGTAAATTCATATTTTAAAATGTTCTGGGTAATTTCCGTATAAAAAATTATATATAGTATATATGGAGACTCTTCGAAGTTTACAACAAATTAAATAGATATTTCAACGTCATCGCTGTTTTCATGTGCACCACCAGCCCCAACGACATCTTGGCGTTGGGAGAAGACAGTTTCTATTTCACCAACTACTACAAGTTCGATTTGAAAGAGGAGTTCATTCGTGGTCTCAGTCTTGACAATGTCGGCTTCTACGATGGCACCAGGGGGCATAATCTACTAGCAGGACGTAACATCCCGATTAGTATAAACACCTCCCCGGACGGCAAGTAGGTGTCCGAAGTGTTGTTGTCTATCTGGAGCTGCTCATGTTTAGAGCGAAAACAAATTCATGGTTTCGGTTTACTCGAATGTGTTCTAAAATTAGAAGATTCCGGTCATTTCTCCGGTTGACGGAGGGGAGACATGTTAACCAGCGCGACCGATAAGTGCACGCGCAGTTCTACGATAAATGATGTCGGTATGCACACAACCAACGCATGGCCATAACCTACTGAGAAGTAATGGAATAAGTGTATGCAAATATTTCTTCATGTGGCGAACGAATTTGTCTAGACTTCGACACTTGTGACATGGGGTAATCGAACATCATGGCGCGGCCCATGGAATTAAGATGTTGTGTGTTTTCCTAGTAAACTACTGGCGTGATAGTCTTATTTGTAGTTGCAAATGGTTATGCTTAGTAACTTTTATAAATTCATCAACCAAAAACCATAAATTTTGCTTCCCTTAAATGAGCTTTTTTGAATGACATTCGTCACATTAGAGAAATATATCTATATATGCCAAATTGACGCAACTAAGTATACTGAAGAATCTATCTTTTTACTTAAATGTTTACTGAGTGACGTATTAAGTTTGGTGCCATGCGTTACATGTTAGGCGTGAGACGCTTAGAGCCAATCACGACCTTTGTTTCAATACATAACCTGTCAATTATTCTCAAAAGTGGCATGGTTGTCGTCAGTCATTCCTAAACGTGCCAGGGTTCTTTGACTACATGTACTAATTGTGTCGTACAATGACCTATCCTATGAGACCGTTTAAAACTGTTTAATTTTTCACAACAATGTGGGTTAAACAACTCCATTACCTTACCTTACGTATCCTCGTAGAATGATCCATCAAGCAGCAATGTTCCTTCTCTTGTTTGTTCTATCTTTGGCCATTTGTTTTGCTTCGTCTATGTTTCCACCCCAGTTCTCGTTTTTCCTGTGCTACAGTTTTCGCCAGTTTGTATTTATTGCGACAATTCCTGCTCCATCTTCTTGTATTGACATCTAACACTGCACATTCACTGTCCGCGTTTAAGATCTTACTCATTTAGATTATCCTGTGTGAGATTCCGCAGCAGTCCATTATTTTTAAAAGGCTATTTCGGTGCGCGGAGTCAAAGGCCTTAAATTTGTCTGCCGCTCCAATACCTGCTCTCTTATATTTCGCAGAACGAATATATTTCAATTGTATATGTTATTTCTGAAGCATGCTAGTTAGTATCTCAACTTATCCGCTCCTCAATATCTTGTTCTGTATATACTCATTCTTCCGAACACTTGGCTGGCATCTTCCAAGTCTTTGATAATTCGTTTTTTTCCCCATAATGTTACGAATAACCTTGTAGGCTTCCTCTGGTGTAGTCTACAATGTGGAACATGATAATGTTTGATCTATGGTTGACAGTTACTTTGTTTGTTCCGCTTCTCAATATGACAATGACAACTCGCCCTTAATAATATCCAGAGGTGCTAAGTAAAATTGCAAAAAATAAACGGGAAATCTACAGCGTTTTTATGGTGTGAGGGCGATAAATGAAGGGTACGCGCCGCGGTCGCTAACGGTAGTGTGGAACGGGGTTTCCCTCCTGGAGGAATAATGCTTTGGATGGAATAAAGCCATAAATGGTAATATTAGGTAAATATGGCAGAAATAGCGGTAGACTTGGCATCTCAGTAATATATGTCGCCTCCAAGACACCGATAATGTATAGTTGCTGACGTTTCCGGTTTTAACATATTACTCTCTAACGACGATTAGTATCACATTGGAGAGTTGCAACAGGGAGTTATTCAGTGCCAGCCAATATAATTTCGGCAGTTGTGTTTGAATAATTAAACTTACTGATTTTGTTGAGGACAATATCCACATTTTCAATACCACTGCCTTCCTTGTCCATGTATAATAACTCCGGCATTTCATTTCAATGTAATTGTGTATGATATGCACTTGCACATGTGCATGCGTGTTTGCATGCGTGCAAGCATGCGTGCGAGCGTGTATGCATATGCGTTTGAATACAGGTTCGTCTGGGTTCGGATGTGCCATATTTATGTGTGTTTGCAATCGGAAATAGTAGACACTCTGTATTTATATATGTGTCATACACGAGATGATAACAATGTTTGCTACAATCCTAACTTATGTGACGTCCCGTCGTTGTCTAATCGTCGTCTTCCCGCTGTCACCTTCGCTATAATTTTTCGTTTATACCACCAGTGTTTCCATTATTGTTCTTTGCTTATCCACAATATACTGAAATGTTAATTATTTGATTGCAATTTCACGTAATGTTGCTCGGCGCAGGTGCTGCGGCTGACGTTGTCCGAAGACTCCAAGGTGACAGTCATTTCGGAGGTCTACTGGAACGACGGACGACACTTGTCAAGCGTCGCTGTCCGCCATCGCAAATATAAGCTCGTTGGTAGCGTCTTCTTTGTGAAGTACATCCCGCATAAATGTCGAAGTTGTAATCATAAGCTCCATTCTGCGAGGGTACTGTACGAACACGCCCCCCCCCACACACACACACTCACACGCGCGCGCGCGCACACACACACACACACACACAAACAAACAAACACACACACACTCACATGCACACTCTCTCAAACGCACACCCGCATGAACGCACGTTGTAGATATTGCTTATTTTGGGGTACAAGCAATCGGTTGTCACATGTAGGCAGACCATGGATAAGGATTGATTGGTCTACCTATACAAAGAGTGCCATTTTCTACAATAAGATTACTAAATATTATGTGCAATGCAGACATTTAAGAAGGAAGAATTATAACTTCGAGTGACCTGCGCCTCTGAGAAATAGTATAAATCCACCCTTCATAAATTGCATATATGATTACTATAGTTGCGTTTTACGTTGATAATTTTCACGATTTATGCACATTTCGCTACGCAAAAATGCCTAAAGGTAAGGATGTAATGAATGCATAAACGTGAACATGTCACATATGCACACCCTATCATTGTAATAACTTTGATCTATCCAAACATATTTAAATCTTCAAAAGTAAATTTATTCTGAAATGGTGTGTTGATGTGCGCACACTAAATCTGATCAATTGTTCAAGTATGACATTTAATTAAAATTTAAGCGTTTGTAACGTAGTAATGTACAACGCTGGTGTGTCGTGACATTTTGAAAATAGCACGAACATAAGTAGCAGAACCAGCTAACACACAACGCAGTACAGAGCGTTGTGTAAGACTTAAGCTACACATACACATACCGACTCTTAATCGTTTATAGTTTGGCTGTCGACAACTATTTGGCAACATACCATCGGCCGATCGGTTATTTATATGCCAAGTATCCACAAAAAAGTGTTACCAACTGTTGGTGGATAGCATACCTATAACGAATATATTTAAGTTGCCAACTGAAAATGTAGTAGCCAACATTTTGGCAACTGAAGAATCGGTATGGGTATGGGGGGGCTCTATGTAGACAACAGTACAAACAGTGACAATCTGGTGAAACATCATCGCATACGCTGACGAGCTTGGAATAGAAGCGCCAGTGCACGACAGAAACGCAAATGCGGACTGAACAACAGATCGGAGACAGCAATGAATTACGTGCCAGTTAGTTCATTTAGCGTTGTTTGAGTCTTACAAATGAAAACGATCGCGACACCAGGTCGTACAGTGGTGCAGTCGGTTAATGGTATATTTAAATTATCTCAAATGTATGTTTAACACACTATTTCAGCAGCTATTCAAGGAGAAGGGAGTTGGATTTGTAGATTGGTGGAGATGCTTTGTTGGGAGAGAGGACATGATGATGAGGTTGCTCCATCTACTCTGGAAAGGACGGCAGTTGTTTTGCAGAATAACTGCAAAGAACGGTTAACAATAGCATGGCTATCATAAAATATCTAAACAAAATGAGCAGAGGGATTCTTAATTAATGATTGAATGGGCTTTCGTTTGTTTACAACACTGACATTAAACATTATTATGATACTTCAGATGGCTTAACATAATAACAACCAAAACTATTCAGTTTTATTTAGCTATAGAGATTCGATAGCCCCCAGTTCTACGTCAATTCCATGTTTCTTTCGGTATCCGATTACAAATACTTTTTACAACCGTTTTTGTAGTGATCTAAATAAACGAGGTTTCACCTTTCTTTAGTACTGTTTATGTCTTCGTTGTGTTGTAGTTAATGCTGAACTGCTGGCAATCAACACTGAGTTAGCACAGCCGCCTCGCGTTTTACATGTCGATTTTCCCCATATTTTTATTATGCATTCAGCAAATTCTTAAAAGCACAAGTCCAACAACCATAGCAACATCACATTTATTTCTTTATTATACCATACATTAAAAACTTGAATACGACCTTCGCATAAATTATGTTTAAAGGTAGATCACCAATCATCTCACATCCAATCAAGCCAGCACGCACTCACACACGCGCACACTTTCGCACGCAACCACGTGAATTTAGGATAATTAAGCCGATCGACTGTTGTGTATATGATAGTTGAGTTAACGATGATGCAAATTAACCTACAGTTGTTTTCATTCAATACTGAATCGTACGGGTTAACGATGGTAGTAGTAGATGAGAGGTTTATACATCTCAAGGTTGGGATGAAGATTGGATTGTTTCCGGTCATTTTGAGGCCTCGAGCTTACGGGATCTCTCCCGCGGCAGAGGCTCCAACGATGAAAGAAATGAACAAAGCAATGTAAATACGATTATGGTGCAACAATACCACATATTAATGTCTCACAGAGTGTTAAACATAGACTAGGTTCGAGATAGCAACTGGAATTGATGAAGCTGCTGAAAAAAAGCGAGTGTGTACACTTTTGTACGTCACTGGCGAGGACGCAGTTAAAGTGTTTGAAACTTTACAGTATCAGGCAACAATCTTTAACGGATAAATCGGTACCAAAACTCTGAGTAAATGCGTTCGTCGATACACCGTTACATCGAAGCAATGTATATGCACCGCAGTATTGTCCGTACACGTTAGATAGATGATATTGAAGTCTCTTGGCGTGGTGATTCTACTCCGAACAATGTTTATTCAGAAACGCGTGGAATGCGGTGTGAAGCGGCATTAGTCTTGTACGAACATTCTCCGCGTCCATCATCGCTCACGAAAAGAGCGATTCAACGTTGAATGGGTCGATCCTAGTCGTGCGTGTTGTAAGCACAAGCGATAAGGTAAGCGTCTATCGTAGTCGTGAGTGTTGTAAGCACAAGCGATAAGGTAAGCGTATATCGTAGTCGTGAGTGTTGTAAGCACAAGCGATAAGGTAAGCGTCTATCGTAGTCGTGAGTGTTGTATACACAAGCGATAAGGCAAGCGTATATCGTAGTTGTGAGTTTTGTATACACAACCGATAAGATAAGCGTCTATCGTCGTTTGCAGTCCGTATTTGGGGATCACGTCGTGGACGACGATCCTAGTTTGCATGTTCTTCGTCTGGATTCGCGCGATCTGTTCAGTGTCCATCACTAATCCTAAATGACGTTCCTTGTCCTGTCGATTTCGATCACAGCCTCGAATTCACCGCACACAACGAATTCACCGTACACAATGACGTTCACGGTCTGAGCGAGTGCCCATGAAACGGGTTTTTAGCGTACGGCTCATTGATAGCGTCATTGTCAACGCAGCAAAGCACCACCAAGACGGTCCTGTTGGTGTGATGGCTTTTTAGTGAACAAGGTCGTGAACCGAAAATACGTTACCGCTATCAGGTCGTCAATGACGGTAGGTAGCGACCATAGACTCACTACTTTTTGTTCGAACGGTCAACGGCGCTGTGGTGAGCCCGTCTTCTAGAACTTTGCTCTTTGCGTAGTGACACCTTCTTGCACGTACGTCAACACTGACGAATGTTTGAAGAGTAACCCGCGATACGTCCCGGTACCGTCCCTCCGCTCGTTCAACACGTTTATGGACGTGTGTTCGATATCGATATCGTTGTGTTTTGTTGTTTGCTCAGACTTTTCGTGTAGTACGTATTACTGCACAACCTGACGTATCCGTCGCCACACCGTGAAGAGACCGAGCGTCCTCTTAGCGTATGTTTTACGAGCGACGCAACACGGCTCGGAGACGGTCCGCGTGTGTCCGGCTAGTCGACAGTGCACGTACACGGTCTCGTGCTGTGTGCAACAATCCGATGGGAGCCAGTCGGCCCGGTGCCGGAAATAATGTTCTCGATGTTCCGGGGTCAAGAGGGCGTCGACGCTCTCGACAGCCAAGGCGGAAGGACGGATTCTGATAATTCCCAATGACTTAGTACGAGTCCGTGGTATAGCCACCATATAAGGAGCGGCGTACCGAGCAGAATATTATCGCCAAGATAACCCAGTACGAGCAAGCGTCACGGTCGCGTCAGGAAGTTATGATATTCGAGAAAACGACGAATGAAGGGACCGAGGTCGTCACGGGTCGAACTGATGTTTCTGAACAAGGGCTGAATCTCGGCGAAACGAAAGAGCAATTCATCCGGTATATGAACATCGCACTCGTTCATACCGAAAGCGTCCCGTCACGCACGGCGGTCACCATATGTATTTCCGAGAACTTGCGTTTCGCGTGGATACATCGACGGTGATACGCGGCGACAAGACTCCGTTTCACCACCGGATCTTTCCGCATGTCTTTCCCCGCACATTCACACAGCTGGACGACCTTGAGAAAGTGAGGTAGGTTCGCGATGTTCTTTCTCGTTTCGTTTAGTAAGTAGGTTATGCTTTTTCCGTTGACGGCGCTCACCTCTTGACCCATGCACGGGCTTCCCTGGAAGTAGCAACTTTGGAACTGGTACCCTGATACTCCGCGTTTCCTGGCTCTACCTGTCGAACGGAAATGTGTCCATATGCTTCTCCCCACCAATGACCCGAGCTTCTCGTCCACCCAACTTCCAGTGTCAACCTTTCCGCGGCCATCAGTCCATACAGTTTCGCCGTCTCGGTAAGAAACTCCTTCTCTTCGCGTCTAAGCGTGTACTATCCAGGCAGCATGTCTTGCATCAGATACCACAGGTACAAAGCGTTGGCGATGTAAACGACGATATATCTAAAGGGTCGAGCGGCCCCACCATACTCGTCCTAACGTATCTCGGTGACTTATTTATCGTGGTATATATTAATCATAACGGCCGAGCCCCTCACGACAGAACCTGTGACGAGTTTATGCAGACCCGTGTTCTTCTCGTTGAAGAGCCGAAACGACTTGTTGGGTAGATCTTTGAAGAGGCAGAGCAAGGCGAGGTACGGTGATGCCGTCTTTTATTGTGTCGATGTTCCGGCGCTAATAAATGGCGACATGTTTGTTGATGGTTTATAGGACAGGTACCACGTCTTTGTTTTTGTACCAGATCAAACGTCGCGTATCGTGGTTATGTCGTTATCGTGTATCGTGGTTATGTCGTTATCGCGCCACGCATTTTGACACCTAACGTAATCGTCTTCGGAAATACCCTCGTTCTCCTGTCGACTGTAAAAAGCTTCTTTCGGTGGAAGAGAAGTGTCGTCTAGTTTCCGTAAACAGTCTATGTGTTCGTACGGGAAATGACCTTTCGTAAAATCGCATCCCTACGCTTTTATGTACTTGTCGTACCTGATCCGCAAAGCGAGATAACTCGTCATGTTAAGGAATTTAAGTTTATCCGTCGACAGGCACATGAACGTGTTATGTCTCTTGAATACGAAACAAGGGGAGATGCCGTCTTCTTATTCATCATCGTTCAAGGTATGGCATCAGGAAAGTTTTGATGGTGTTGATATCGTATTTTCCCAAATGAAATCGAGCACGGGTAATTGATGGTACCATCCGTATATTTGTCCCAATGACGTGCTGTAAGGATTTTTGTAGGCGAGTAATCAAAGTTCGATCCAGCTGTTGCGGCTACCTCTTGACCGGACGAGAGTGCTGTCGTCAAAAAGTGCTTACGTAATGGATATTATACACACAAAGTTTGAAGTGGTAATGACGGGTTTATCTTTCAATTTGTTCAGACTTGCTTACGTAGAGTGGGCGTTTTAACTGCAGCGCTAATGTTATATTTACTATTTTCACTTGATAAAATATATTCATCATCAACAGTTTACTGTGTAATTATTATTGTTTTTATATTATTTCCTTATGTATGACTTTTAAAATTAGAATTATTAATAGGTTATAATAGCTTCTAATTTATTATTTTCATTTAAGAATGCACCACTTACATACGTATTGTTCTTTGTGCTAGCTATTCAGATTTTTACATACCACCGAAACATGCGGCTAATCTTGCATATCAAAACGCACACTTATACTACTTGCTTTGAATAGGCGAGATATACATTGGGGATCATTTACATACACCAAGTGATTGCGTCACTATATGACAAGGCTTCGCGGTCGACTTAATTTTTTACATAATCGATGCGAATTGAGTTAGCTTCCACGTCATTCAGAGCTCTGTCTTCAATCTGCTGTCCCATTCGTCGTTGCTGTCGTCCGCTGGCGAGTCTGTTCCAAACTCGTCGGCCGATGTAACCATGTTGCGTCAAGTTGTCGCAATATGTACCGTTGGCTACATAACACTCTTGTGCAGCCAGTCAGCGTAAGTCCTTCACAATACGCCGTTTCGTTTTAGTTGATTTTTCCTATTATGTGTTCCTGCTAATTTCTACGTTTGCTTACATGCCAGCATTATGCATTAATAAGTCATATACCTATGGTTATTTAATAAAATGTATCTCGTTAACACACCAAATTGATTCTCTACACAACAGTTAGAATTATAATTTATTGCTTTACTGCATAGCGATGAAGATCATTCCATTGTTGTCTATGCTTGACACATGAATCCGAACAATACCGAACTCGGCTTTTCTTATCTTCGGACAGTTGAAAGTAAATCATTTCTTTAGGAAGTAGGCTTTCATCAACTGGAGTAAACTGACTCGTCTGTCTCACATATACCTGCTCGTGTTGTTTGCTCGTTTGAATATGTCCTTTTTGGGTACGCGAGTACTTCATGCTATACCCATATATGAACAGGAAGGCAAGAGGTTTCTTAACATGCTATCGGTATGTTGTCATATGCATGTCTATGCTTCAGCTCCATAGAGCGCCTTTGCAAGTACTATTGTTCCATGCATCAAACAATTTACTATAATAATATTAATATTAATAATAATAATAATAATATATACATTTGTATTGCGCTAAGATCTTCGGGAGACCCAAGTCCGGTACAGCAAGAGCGGTTAAGCAGTTAAAAGTTGCAGTTGCATTTTTAATTAGTTGGATTGGTACGATGGGGAGCTATGGAGGATAAGCAAGTTTAAACAGGTGTGTTTTAATTTACGGCGAAACGTTGCTACATTCCTGCACACTTAACATTAACAGTGAGTGCTTTTCACCAAGTTAGTGCAGGTATTGAGAAAGCTATAGTTTTGACATTTTTCTTAACACTGGGAACACAAGTAGGTTATAATAATTAGATGAAGGAAGCTATCTGGTCTGTCTTGCAGGATTGATCATTGAATGTAAATAAGCTGGTTGCTTTGATGAAATTGCTTGATAGGTAAGTGTGCGAATCTTATAAATAATGCGATATCGGACAGGGAGCCAAGAAAAATAAGTGTTAATGAGTCAGAAAAAAGAGGATACCAGGTAATGACCCTTGTCAAAAAAATTGCACATGTTGAAGTTTCAAGATTTCATTCAGAACATTATAATGATAAAACGAATTACAATAATCATATCTACTGCTAACAACAGTTTTAGATGCAATAGCTTTGATAACAGCAAAATACATATAGCGGCGAATACGACAAAGATCACGAATATGATAATATGCAATATAATGTATATTTTTTTATTATTAAGAAACTACTATGTGCCGTGCTGAGAAAGGATGTGTCAATGTCATCAACAAATGGTTGTGCAGCCGACCAAACGTTGACGATGCCTCTCTTACGCGCTTCCCAATTCCATCCTGAATACAGAGCCACGATAATTTCTACAATCTATTTGGGCAACCATATTTCCGCAGCAATGACCATAGTCATTGTCGTCCCACGATGTTGAACGCTTTTCTAAACACCACACATAAATGCTGCAGCCAAGAAAGAGGGAAGAGAGGGGAAGAGAGGGGAAGAGAGGGGAAGGAAGGGGGCGGCGGGAGAGAATGCAATGAGAAATGAGAGGAAGAGGGTGGAGAAGAGCGAGGGGAAGAGGGAGCGGTGGAGGGAGAGGGAGGTGGAGACGCAGAGGGAGAGGGAACAGTATTGCAAGTCAGTGTGCGCGTGTGTGTCATTATGTCAGTCTGTCTATCTGTTCCCTCGTTTCTCCGTCAGATTCTCGTGTATGGGGCTGATATTTTCCAGGCATGCCCGGGGGTCCGTTGTTACATTGAAACAAATTATACATTCCCCGGGGTGGGTTATTGTGGGAGAAACCAATGTGGTTGTTCGACGTAAATTACTTAACTCAAAACAATATTTACGTGCAATTGTTAACAACGCTATGTATCATTGATTTACGTCAAACGTCTACTGAACGCTTCGTGAAACCGGCAGTCGTGATTGTTGTGGCGGGAATATCTCATTGTATTAATAAGTAATACAAAATAATTGATGTGGCGCCTATATCACCAGGAACCTCAGCTCAGAGCAACGCAAACAATAAGCATAATCGTGAACAAGGACGCACAAAAGTCATTATCAGAATTACTGTCAACCGAAGATTTAAATGTGTTGTTTTCGGAAGATAGCTATAGTTTCAGATATTGTTGGGGAGTGGGGAGTTCTTTCCAAACCCTGGGCGCCGCGACAGATAAAGCATAATTGCCCAATATAACTTTTGATTTTAGGTGCTATAAGTTGTTGAGAAATTGATGAGCTGAGCTCCCTAGGTATATTTGAAAGATGCAGGAGACTAGCCAAATAGGGTGGTTGCAATGTAGATGGAGCACGATATGTAAGAAATGACGGATTAAGATAAATCGATACGTAACATGAAGGCAGTGTGTATGTCAAAATAGAGGTAGTGATGGTAAAAACAGTGGCGCCCCGAGTACAACACGTCCCAGATAATGTTGTACTAGTTGGAGTTTAGCCAAGTCTCTTTTAACAATGTTATTTAGCAGTGAATTACAATGGTGCAGTCGGCTACTAATTAAAGCCGTTTATATTGTTTTAGCATATATATAGATATGTGACGCCCAATTTGATGGAGATCACGTATGCGATAAGTACAGAATTTACGTACTTGAGAAATATGCTGACGAAAGTTGAAGTCACTATCAAAGAGAACACCAATATTACGAACAGTATCTGATGGGAATGTATCACTGCCAAGCAGTTTAACTCGAAAATGGACGATGGCTGTATTTCTTTGTTGCTTAGTGCCAATAATAATAATAATAATAATAATAATAAAGTATGTTTAATCTGGATTAAGCTTTAGCTTATTTGAGTGTATCCAAAACACGATATCACTTAAAGTCGAAACAGATTCTTGTGCATTTGATTGTGAAGTGATATGTAAACATGTGTGTCGTCAGCATGAAGGTGATAACTGATATGATGTTTAGAAATGACTTGGCTTAGATACGTAGTATATAAGATAAACAGAACAGGGCCAATGACGGGTCGTTGCGGCAGACCGAACGGCAGGCGTTGTGCAAGATAGTGTGTCAGATGTGTTAATGCTTTGGGGTCTGTCTCAAAAAAATATGAGTTTAGCCACCGAAGAGCTGTGCCAGAAATGCCAAAATGTCAACGAAGACGTCGTAAAGGGATTAAATAATCAATTGTATCGAAAACAGCTGAGATATCTAATGAAATGAGTGATGTGACTTTGTCATTGTGTATATTGTCAACTATATCACTGCCGATCTTGAGACGAGCCGTTTCGGTACAGTGGAATCGTTTATATGCAGACTGTAGATCATTTGATAATTGATATTTATAAATATGTTGATCAAGGCGATTGGCAAATACATTTCCTAATGACATTGACATAAATTTAAATTGGAGATTATGATAGTTTAAGATGAACTGATGAATGTAGCTTTTTAGTAGAAGTGATGCAAATAGTTTAAGATCACATGATTTGTTAGAATATTTGTTTACAATAATGATACCTTCATTAATAGTTGCAGGTGTGAAACATTGTATTGTATTTTCAGAAAGTGGTGGTTCAGGAAAATCGAAGTCATTATTATTAATGACATAATTCAATCAAAAGCGGGCAATCTTTTATGTGAAGTATTTAAAAAAAGAACTATAAAATGTATACAATGAAGAATGTTTAGGCAGTGCTATTATTTGTTGCTGATGCATTATCGTCTTTACATATTTCCACATTAGACGAGGTTTTTCAGATTTGTTTAGATAAAATGTGTATAGTAATTGGACTTTGCTTTTGACATCATGTGATTACAAATGTGTACGTGTTCAGAATAAAGTGGAGAACGAGTTCGTCGCCAAATTCTTTCAAGATATCGACGACGACTTTTTGCTGCAACTATTTCTAGTGACATCCATGGCGATTGAGGGGGAAATGTTACACTTTTATTTTGTTTAGGGGCATTTTTATCCAGGTGTTTACATAAAGTTTCAAAAGCTGCACAGGCACACAAAAGCTATGTTTGTTTTCACTACTGAACTAGTGCGTTGAATAGGCGTGACATACATTTGAGATAATTTACGTATATCATCAACCGACTGCGTCACTATATAACCAAGCTTCGCTGAGGACATCATTTGTCAGGCACTCGATGCGAAAAAAGCTAACTTCCACATCAATCAGAGTTTTGTCTTCAACCGGCTGTCGCATTCGTCATTGCTGTCGTCTGCTGGCGCGTCTGTTCCAAGCTCGCCAGCCGATGTAGCCATATTGCAACATATTGTCGCTCTATGTACCGTTGGCTACATAACACTCTTGTTCAGCTAGTCAGGGTAAGCCCTTCACAATACGCCGTTTTGTTTTAGTTGATGTTTCCTATTATGTGCCCGTGTTAATGTTTAAAACTACATACATGCCGGCTTTAAACATTAATAAGTAATATACTTATAGTTATTTAATTAAATGTTTCTCTTTAGCACTTTACCAGATGTACTATCTACACAACAATTTACAGTATAATGTATTGTTTTACAACATAGCGATTATCATTCCATTGTTGTCTATTATCATGTCTACACATGAATCGGCACATTACCATCTATCTCGCTGTCATTCTAGGTTGAAACTATTACTACTCACTTTGTTAACGTTGCATGACTAACCTCTAGGTTTCTTCGGCAAGTGTGAACCAATATATGAAGGTTATGCTGCTTTTCGTCAATGTTTTTATTATAACATATTTGAATCTACGTGTGAGGCGACCTCGACCTTCAGCAACTTCCGACAGTTGGAAGTGCAACATTTCCTTAGGAAGTATTTTGCCATCTATTCGAGTCACCTTGTCTATCTCATATATACTTGCTCGGGGTGTTTGCTCATTTGAGTATGTTCTGTTTGGGTATGCGAGTACTCCATGTTGTACTCATGTATCGCAAGCAAGGCATGCGGTTTCCTAACATGATTTCGGTGCAGTGTATCTGCTTCAGCTCCATAGAGCAGCGTGGAAACTACTATTTCTCTATGGACAAAACATTTCACTCTGATTGTCATATGGTGAATATCATCAACAAAGGTTTGTGCAGCCGTTCAAAAAGTTGATGATGCATTGCTTATGCGCTTCTCCAATCCCATCATACCTGACTGCAGTGCCTCGACCATTTCTACAAATAGTGTAGGGCATAATTAGTTCTGCAGCTTTTGGAAGAAATCACTAAGTGGATAGACGAGGGATCACCAGTAGGTATTATATACTTTTAACATTTTCTGATAGCTTTTGACAAAGTGCCACATCAAATATTTCTACTTAAATTAAAAGTTTTGGGGACGGCATAATCGACTATAGAGAACAGTGGCTGACTTACAGAAAAACGCTTGTTATATTAGATAGGGAGGTTTCAAATTGGAAATCAGTTTTGAGTGGATTACCACAATTATCAGTATTAGGGCCTTAATTATTCTTAATATATAGCAATGATTTGGACGATAATATAACATGCAACGTACTGAAAAGTGCGGAAGACAAAAAAGTGTTTAGAATGATTAACACTGATTGTGACAAGCAACATTTACAAAACGATCTAAAAATATTAGGTAAATTGTCTGATAATTGGCAGATGTTGTTAATTTTTTGGAAATATAAATTCCTGCATACATGACGAGGGAACATGGATGAATTCTTATTTATTGATGGAATGGGCGTATCGGAATGGTGACCCGATTTTGGTGAAAACAAACATTGTTTTTTGATGCTTGTTCACTCGGATGTCAGATTTGTGGCATCCTATTGTAAAGCACTTTTTTTAAATTCACTTTTTATTGTATGTAGTGTACATTTACACATTTTATTGTTCAGTTAGTTATTAATGAGTAGCTAGCGATCAACGCTGAAAGATGCTTACCCGTTTTTCGGACCTTTCATAATAAATTAAACACAAGTCTAACAATAGTAAAAATATCATATTGTTTTTTTTCAGAAACAAGATTAACATTTTCATTTAAACATTTTATTTTGTTTCCAGTTAGTTATTATTAAGTAATACAACTTAACAAGCATCAAAAAACAATGTTTCTTTTCACCAAAATCGGTTCATCATTCCAATACGCCCATTCCATCAATAAAAAAGAAGCCATTCTGATCTAGTTTAAAATAACTAATGCTAATGTTTTTCTGCAAAATCTGCCGCCGCTGTTCCACTTAGATGTAGTTGAGCAGAAATAAACGGGTCTACTGTCCCAACAAAAGCATCTCCACAAATGTACGAATCAAACTCTCTCTCCACACATAGCTGCTGAACTAGCGATTCGAGTAGACGTGACATACATTTGAGATCATGAATTTACATCATCAACCGACTGCGTGACTATACGACCAGGCTTCGCGGTCGAATTCATTTGTGAGACATTATATGAAAGGTGAGCTAGCTTCCTCCTCATTCCGAGGTATGTCTTCAACCTGCTGTAGTATTTGTCTTTGCGCTGCAACCTATCTGCGTAAATCCTACACAATACGTCATATTGTTTCAGTTGATTCTTCTAGATGTGTTCGTGTTAGTTTCTCAGTTGATTTACAAGCCAGCATCACATATTAAAGGTTATTGCCACATGGTAAATCTCATCCACAAATGCTTGTGCAGCCGACCACACGGTGATGATGTCTTGCTTATGCGTCTACAATTCTATCATCGCTAACCGTAGTGTCTCGATCATCATACAAAACATTTGTTTCCACGTAGCGCGTTCCATATCTAAAAGCGTTTTGAGTTTCACTAATAACCTTTGTAATACGGACCGTTGGACGACTAAAGAACACCCCTGCGACTAACCTTTGTAATACGGACCGTTGGACGACTAAAGAACATCACTGCGAATAACCTTTGTAATACGGACCGTTGGACGACCAAAGAACACCCCTGCGAATAACCTTTGTAATACGGACAGTTGGACGACTAAAGAACACCCCTGCGAATAACCTTTGTAATACGGACCGTTGGACGACTAAAGAACACCCTTGCGAATAACCTTTGTAATACGGACCGTTGGACGACTAAAGAACACCCCTGCGAATAACCTTTGTAATACGGACCGTTGGACGACTAAGGAACACCCCTGCGAATAACCTTTGTAATACGGACCGTTGA